>SSNR01000018.1:1592230-1626831 GCA_006937965.1 Callopanchax toddi
CCCCGGCCTTTCCAAAAAGAGGTGCTGCTCTTTTGTCTCCAGGTAGTGCTGCCTGGCACTCGGCCCGCTGCCTCCTGCTTTCATGTGGCCGGGGGAATTATCCCGTCCTCTGTGTGTGTTGGTGTATGGTTTGCACTAGAGTGTGACGCCTTCACAGGTAGCTTTCATATCTGCTTTCTGCTCTGGCAGTGGGCCAGCCAGCCACCTGTGAGGTTGTTTTCCCGGAGGCTCCTGAGCAAGGCAGCGCTGTGGCTGAGGCTGCATCCGACAATTATGAGGAGAGCAGTCGGTGGAGGAACATAACTCTTGGGCTGCTGCACTTCGGTTAGCGGAGAGCGGGTTAGGAAGTGGTTTACCGTGTGTGTGTGTGTGTGTGTGTGCACGAGTGCTGTAAATCACTGAAGCCTTTTCATGTATGCAGCTCTTCTCTGAATCTGAAAGAGTTTCTCTGCGCGCTCACGCATGGCGGTGTGTTTGCGTTCCCCCCCGTGTTTAGTTTTATTTGTACAAGGAGAAAAATTGAAGGTACAAACCCACAGTGTACTGCTCTGCTTATTTTGGGGAAACATAACAACTGGTATTTCCCAGTCTTCAAAGAAAGCTGCATAATACTTGGGTTTGCCGTCTTCTGAGCGCGCTTTGTGGAGATCCCCACCGTGAATCCAACTTAAATACTTTTCCATCCCGCAAACTCCTCACTGAGCGCGGTGGCTGAGTGAACCTTGAAGACGGCTCTAGACTGTCGACTTTTCACAACAGAGATCATCTCAGGCTTTCGTCGTCTCATTAGACATGTGTGCTCATGTTTGTGTGTGTGTCATCACCTCCTGGCTTAAATGTGCTTCTAGAAGAGTCTTTTTTTTTATAATTTTCCCTGAAAAGTTTACAAGAGATGACCAAATCTAACTTAAATATCAGTGAAATCAGCTACTGTAGGCCTTGGGAGCTGGTTCTCGTCTGTCGGTTCTATGTATGTGCAGGTTTCCCCTGATGTGGCAGTCCCACGTGCTGCAGCAGAACGGGCCTGCAGGATGTGTAGCAGGTGGCCTCCATCTCTGGTGAATACAGCTGGGTCCCATTTGTTGATGCTGGATTACAGTAGGAGAGACCTCCTGCAGTGCGCTTCCACTCACAGTCTCTGCCCACATTGCTACACGTTCACATCTGAATCACTCCTGTTTTTAGGCAACATACAGTGGTGTGAAAAACTATTTGCCCCCTTCCTGATTTCTTATTCTTTTGCATGTTTGTCACACAAAATGTTTCTGATCATCAAACACATTTAACTATTAGTCAAAGATAACACAAGTAAACACAAAGTGCAGTTTTTAAATGATGGTTTTTATTATTTAGGGAGAAAAAAAACCCAAACCTACATGGCCCTGTGTGAAAAAGTGATTGCCCCCTGAACCTAATAGCTGGTTGGGCCACCCTTAGCAGCAATAACTGCAATCAAGCGTTTTTGATAACTTGCAACGAGTCTTTTCCAGCGCTCTGGAGGAATTTTGGCCCACTCATCTTTGCAGAATTGTTGTAATTCAGCTTCATTTGAGGTAGATTTGAGCTTCATTTTCAGCTTGAGTTGACGAACAGATGGCCTTCAGGACATTCTCCTTCAGGATTTTTTGGTAGACAGTAGAATTCATGGTTCCATCTATCACAGCAAGCCTTCCAGGTCCTGAAGCAGCAAAACATCCCCAGACCATCACACTACCACCACCAGATTTTACTGTTGGTATGATGTTCTTTTTCTGAAATGCTGTGTTACTTTTACGCCAGATGTAACGGGACACGCACCTTCCAAAAAGTTCAACTTTTGTCTTGTCGGTCCACAAGGTATTTTCCCAAAAGTCTTGGCAATCATTGAGATGTTTTTTAGCAAAATTGAGACGAGCCTTAATGTTCTTTTTGCTTAAAAGTGGTTTGCGCCTTGGAAATCTGCCATGCAGGCCGTTTTTGCCCAGTCTCTTTCTTATGGTGGAGTCGTGAACTCTGACCTTAATTGAGGCAAGTGAGGCCTGCAGTTCTTTAGATGTTGTCCTGGGGTCTTTTGTGGCCTCTCGGATGAGTTGTCTCTGCGCTCTTGGGGTAATTTTGGTCGGCCGGCCACTCCTGGGAAGGTTCACCACTGTTCCATGTTTTTGCCATTTGTGGATAATGGCTCTCACTGTGGTTCGCTGGAGTCCCAAAGCTTTAGAAATGGCTTTATAACCTTTACCAGACTGAAAGATCTCAATTACTTTTGTTCTCATTTGTTCCTGAAGTTCTTTGGATCTTGGCATGATGTCTAGCTTTTGAGGTGCTTTTGGTCTACTTCTCTGTGTCAGGTAGCGCCTATTTAAGTGATTTCTTGATTGAAACAGGTGTGGCAGTAATCAGGCCTGGGGGTGGCTACAGAAATTGAACTCAGGTGTGATAAACCACAGTTAAGTTATTTTTTAACAAGGGGGGCAATCACTTTTTCACACAGGGCCATGTAGGTTTGGATTTTTTTCTCCATAAATAATAAAAACCATCATTTAAAAACTGCATTTTGTGTTTACTTGTGTTATCTTTGACTAATAGTTAAATGTGTTTGATGATCAGAAACATTTTGTGTGACAAACATGCAAAAGAATAAGAAATCAGGAAGGGGGCAAATAGTTTTTCACACCACTGTAGAAAAGACTTTCAGAAATGCTGCAGAACTACTTTTTTAGTTAGCCCTAACACTTGGTTTAGTGTGTTTACTTGTGTCCTTGTGTTTTTTGTGATGTTGTGTGAGGTCAAAGTAAAAAAGCTTTCTGGCATAAGATTTTCACACCTGCCTGTGGCCTATTTTGGTGGAGTTTGCATTTTATCCTGATGCATACGCTCCCACAGACCAAACACATGCATGTTAGGTTAGCTAGCTCTTCTAAACTGTTGAGAGATGTGATTGTGTGCTTGTGAATGTGGTTGTCTGTTTATTTTGTTGTTTTGAGAGACAGAAACAAGCAAGCTAAAAAAGAAATGTTTGCATCTAACACAGTATGTTAATGTGGTAATGAATAAAGTTACCAGTTATAGGTTAGACAAAGTTAAATCTGCAGTCTTTACTCTGCTACTCCATTTTTTGTTTACATTTGCTTGGTCTTTGTCTTGCTTGTGTTCCCCCTCATGTTTTTCTCTCCTATTTTCCCATCTCTTTATTTGTCTCTTGCATCCTGTATCCTGTCCACTTTAATGCCAGTTGCAGTCTGTCAAGCCATAAATTCAATAAAGTTAAAGATGCAACAGGAGGAGTACCTTTTCCACCTCCTGTCTTTGAGTAAATCTGATCTGACACCTTAAGGCAGTCGGGTCCATCGTTCTATTTGACCAGATTGTCAGAACAGGGAATGTAAAAAAAATTAAGTACAATAAAACTAGCATCTTGCTAAATTATGATCTTATTTTGTACATGTTCTAGTTTATTTTGAAAGGTAACTGTACTTTCCATCAGCAAGAGATGTGCCCTTTCTTCATGGAATGAAACTTTGCAAACAAAAGTGACACATCAGTCATGATCATATTTTTTTTTCTTTTGCATTTTTGTTCAAAATGTATTTAACCAGTAGCACAAATTGGATTTTTAATTTTCTCTATATTTTGATGAATAATTACAGATGCTGCTGCTTTAACAAGCAGGCTAATGCATAACTTTCTGCGCCTTTTACCTTTTAAAAATATTTTAATAATGCCCAAAAAGGAAAATGATGCAAAGTCAATCCATGTCAACTTTTGGCCAACAAAAATGCTCCTCCGAACACATGATGGTATGTGATGGGTTGATTTAAAGGGGGAAAAAAATCAATTTTTAGATTTTGTAATATCACATAAAAAGCCGAACAGTTTATCACTCCAGTGCCTAAAGTCAATATGTCTTCCAAAATAGAAATCCATTCTCCCACCTATCCCCTCCACCCTTGGTTCACTTTGATGTGTGGGTGTCTGGGTCTTACATCAGACATCAGGGTCAAAGCCTGAAAAGGCAAGTCAATTTACAGACAGACATCAGAGGGAGAGGCTTCTCCTGCACAGGTAGCGCCAAGAGAGGGAGACAAGCAGCCCTGCAACCTCCTCATCTGTCAACTTTGAATGGAACAGACGGCTCAAACGGGCCGGCTAAAACAGTTCCATTGTTGGGTTGGTTACATACACAGATTACGAGCTGGAGTGCAGACAGTTCAGGGCCGGTTGACTAAGGTGGTGTGTCCACCCACAGCAATGAAGATTTGTACGTCTGCACATCAAAGTTCCCAGAATGAGGGGTCCAACAGGCAGTAAACTGCTTCATGGTATTCCCAATTTACCCATGTGGCTTTATCTTCACGGCTTTTTAAACGGCAGTGAGTTCATCCTGACAGACATGAGAGGGATGACAGGAAGGGAGAGTCCGAAAGCAGTTGGTTGGAAGTGGCTAATGTATAATTTGATGTACAACAAGGTATATTACACCAATACATGCCTTCTTTACATGCCTACGGGTGTGTTGGGGTTTGAGTTTTAAAGTTAAGATTCCACTTTTCTGTTCTGATCTGCATGAGGAGTATTCAAACCACTGTGAGCTAAAAAAAAAAAAAAAAAAACTACACATTTTTCTTTGAACTACACAGAAGTCAAATGTAATATATGTCTCAGTATACAGAGTTCTTAAAGATCAAATAAATGCAGGAGTTGGTAATAATGCTTCTTTTCATCTCGGCTTCGGCAGAACGTTGTAAACCCCACAGAGGATTAATTGCTTTGATTGAAAAAACATTATTTAATTTCTTAACTGAAGCTTGTTTAAAAAAATATAATCTATGGGTTTTATGTTAGAAAATGCACAAGCACAACGATTACTGACATATTTGGTTTGATCTCATTTCAGCGCACATGACCAGCTGAACGTACTGCATTCACTCATAATTTGGATTTGATGCAGCGCACCACATTTGAAGGATTATGTACGTGCACGTTTCTGATTCTGAGAATGCTCTGTTGTATAGTTTTGCAATTAAATCCGTTTTTTTCTTCATAAAGTGTGTGTTTCTAAAGCAATGGTTCTTTGCTGCTTGTGTTTATGTTCAGGTCTTAAAATTATGTGAATCTCAAATAAACCATACATGGCATATTACACCACGTTATTATTTATTTATCAAAAACTAAGCCAAAAGGCAGAAACAGCTAATAGAACAGTACTTTCAGCTAGGTGCTGGTAATCAGTTTGCTCAGCTGCAGCATTCAGTTTGTGCCAACGCAACGCGGAGGAGATGAGATCGGCAATAATCAGACCAGAAGGTGTTGCTGCTCATGAGTCTAAAAGTTTGGAGTCTGTTTTGTTACAAATAATTTGGGCTTTTTGTCTACAGTTAGGAAAATCATTGATTAGTGGAAAACTTTAAAGATGGCTGCCAATCTTCCCTGGAGTGAACATTTCAGCTCAACCAAAAGCTATAGTTCAGACCAAGACCAAATAAATGTGAGACCATTTTGTGATATAAATGGGCAAATGGTATCATGGATGACATAGAGCAGAGGTCCCCAACCATCGGTCCCCGGATCGATACCGGTTCTTGGGTCATTTGGTACCGGGCCGTCAGAATGACGGAATAAAAAACTTCCTGTTGCGTTGCACGGCAAAGGAGCTCTAATGGGCGCATGAGTGACACACGTTACAGCGCTAGTGCCCTCTCCACCAGTTTCCACCAATTTCAAGTACTACTACTTTCTAATGCTACTGAGAACTTGCGAGAAAATCTTTTCACAAAATTCCATGATATAGACACCAAAAAGTTGTTTTTAAGCCACCTTTGGCTGTTCTTCTCAGTTAATTTAATGTTAGTTTTTACTTTTACTTGAGTAGAATTTTACTCTGGTAACTTTACTTGTGTTTGAGTAAAATGTCACTAGAGTAACTTGAATACAACACATCTTCTCCTTTGTTGAGGTTTATCAGAGGTTGGTCAATTTCAACATCTTATTCCACCTCAATCATTCAACGCCTCATAAGGAAGCAGAGAGAAGACCCAGCTTTAAAGCGTTGTGTGAACAGAGCTGCTGAGTAGGCCATGAACTTCTCTATAGTCCAACGTAATTTAGAGTCAAATGTGCAGCTATTTGTTCAGCAGCTAAAGCTCGACTGACACCGAGGCCTAGCAGAAGAAAGATGCCAAACACAGTAGCAAATCCACAACAGAATGGCTGAAAAAGCAAAGAACCTATAGGTGTTTTAATGGCCCAGTCGTAGAGCTGTCTCTACAAAAAAGGACTGCAAACTTTAATGATCTGAAGCAACACTGCAAAGACTTGAAGAAAACTCCTCACGATTACTTGCCTTATTGTCTTTTAGTTACTTTCTGTTGTTGATCTGAGGTTGCATCTATAAGATCAGAAACATTTCTACAGTATCCTGAACTGTCAGGTGATCTCAACACTCTTCAGCTGTTTCTTTACCCTTTTTTTTATCATGCTGAACACCTGCTTTCCTTAAAACCTGATCACTGTCAGGCTGCACTATAGGAAGGAAGAGAACAACATATTTGTGACCAAAAGGCAGGACCTCAAAGCCATAAACAACTCTCCCTGCAGCAAGATGATCAAGCAGACTCACATCAAACACAAGCGTGGATGAAAGCCGAAGCACCTCCAACACATCTCCTGTGTGTGCCATTACTTGCAGCAGAGTTCATTAAGCTATGTGAGAAGATATAAAGGCCCCAGTGTTGGGGGATTTCCCACTGCAAGCTTACTGCCTGAACATGACTCGTATTGCCTTTGAATGCTGCACAAATGCATGGCTGAGGGCGTATTCTCATCAGGTCTCAGATCCCAGATCCTGTCGTCTCTCCTCACACAGATAGAAGTTCCTTCTCTTTTGCATGCTAGTTAAACGCTACATCCAGCGATGGAAATATGCCTTTGATAGGGATAAAAAATTGATTTATGACTACTTTTATCATTGCTCCCTCATAGCTGAATGCCCCAAGCACTCTGTCCTGTGAAGACTTTTTTTTTTTTTTTTTTTTTTTTTAGAAAACCACCTGTTTTGTTTTACAGCACCTATGAATTGAAAGTTGCAGCTTGGACTGAAGTGTGTGAAATCCCTGAAACCCACTCACTCCTGTGTTCTGGATGGACATTAGTGGTATAAGTTAAGTTGTGGCTTAGACTCTAGAAACAACTGGTACAAATGAACAAAAATTAAGACATGACAATGTGCAAAATTGATACTCAGACCTAGACTCACCTAGAAAACTAGACTACCTCTTCAAGTCAACAGTTTGTAGCATGGAGCCAAACGTGGGACACCCTCCAGTAAAGCGCACTTGCAATAACTGATACTCTGAGATCTGCATTGGAAATGCAGTTTGTCTCCTAGGGCTACAGGCCCTCCTCCATTGTTTCACGGCTATCTTGACACCCACTCACTAGAATGGAGGCATGCCGCAATGAACCCTGGGATCTGTGATCCTGCCACCGATAGGCACAGCAGTGCCACAGATTCCATTAAGCTCCAAATTAAAGCAGTCACATCAAAGAGCCTGTGAGGAGGCAGCATGGAGATGTGACGGGGGGGAGAGGGGGAACAAAAATGAGTGAGGGGAGGAAAAAAAAGGAGCCTCCTTTATGCAATCCCCGAACGTGACAGAGCCTAATCCAAATCAATATCTGTGAGTGGTGGAGCGTCGTTACAATGCTAGTGTGGAACACATTAGCAAAAGATGAAAGCATCAAAGTGGTTAGCTTGATGAAAATATGTCTTTTATATCACCAGACATAATTAGGAAATTCTGTAAAAGCTGTCATACGTTTTTGCCACCAATGTTCTTATATGAAAACTGGTATTAGTATCACTTTTTTATCCAGACACATTTTACAGTGTGAGCTGGTTTTTTTTTCTTGTTTATGAAGCTCCAGGTTTTTGTTCATGCCATCGGTGAGATGATTATTCCACGCCTCCTTTTCACGTGTGGGAACATTTTTGGAAATTTCAAACAAATTCCAGTGCCGTGAAATGGAAGCAGTTTTTCATTGAATGCTTTAAGTGATTTTAACAATCCTTTTTGGGAAGATATAAAATGAAAACCACTTTACGGGAAGTTTTACAGCAAATGAGTTTTTGAAATTTAAGAGAACATGTGAGGGCTATTTATAGAAACGACACCAAAAAAAAACAAACACTTTATTATGATCAGACTATCATGACACAAAGTCCTTGAAGAATTGCAAATCACTCTGGTCACATCTTGAAAACGGCATTATGCGTAATCTCTGCTATAGACGTGGAGTATGCAAAGTGTTAACACACCAAATTATAGCTCAATATCTATACCATTGACTGAGTTATGCTATTTTTTATGTTTGCTAAGGTCAATTAGATGTGGCAGTCATGACTTTGAAGTTAATCATTTGTAAATTTATAGTCAATGAAGACATTCTGTGAGTATCGCTGCTGTATGAACAAGCCGGCGGGCTGCGCTGCTTCAAATAGTGAAACTTAACGCAAACGTCTCAGCTCAGGCTGCAGTCGGTGTGTCCATAACAGGATTGATAATGCTGCATGCGGTGGATGTAACACCGGTGTGCAAAGGAGCGTATGTGGTGAAAGGAACGGGTCCACACACATTATATTTGGTGCACCTAATATTAGCCAGTTAATAGTTCAGTTTTAAAAATATTTAAATGATTAATTCAGGCTTTGAAGGGTTAAAACTGAAACGGAGGTCTCACCTTTTGCAAGTTTGTGTGGACTTATGACTGAATGGACTGAAGACAACATGATGCACCAGTTTAAAAAAAAAAGAATAATGTAAATGTGGATAGTTTGGTGATTAATTATAACAATGTTAGTAGAAAAAGCTGAACTAAAGGAGAGAGTTTTCAGCTGCTTGTAAAAGATTTTCACTTAAGTGGTTACAAAGCATTGTCTGAGACCAATATTTCATAAACCCGTGAATTTATTTCCATCTCAGAAGCTTTTATTTCCACAGTCTATATCTGAGAGGCTCATCTGTGTCATGTGGAGGGTAACACATGGGGGACCACTGGGATCGTCTTGTCTCTTTAGATAATCTCTATTTATTTTTCTGTCCAGGGTGGAAAATTTGCAGCTAATCCCCCAGGTTTTTCTAAGTGTTTTATCACTTGGAGATTCTTCACAAGATGTTACTTGCAATTATGAACTGGGGAAAACTCTACGTGATGCTTTCTGCACATGACTCGAGACCTGTCCAAGAGGCTCTGCAGCTCGAGCAATACGGGGGAACTTAGCCATAAGCATTGCTCTCTTTATTTTTTTCCAAAAGCAGAAAAAGGGCAAATAGGGGTCCCACACAACCCCAGTGAGGGTGGTGTTAGCGGCCCTACAGCAGTCTGCCTGATTACATCGCCACACAAGCGTGTCTTCAAAGCCTTCCCCTCCCCACCGCCCAGTTTGACCAGATAAGGACCCCCTCACTCTGCGGTTCAGCTAGGGGACAGGAAGACACACGAAGGGGTCAACAATAGTGCCATCTGCTCCTCGTGTTCAACAAATACTGCACTTCTAGATCAACAAACTGCCTTACTGTCTAAACACCTACCCTGCTCTGCGTCTGTGCACCGGCTCCTCATAGGGCAGCTTTGATCACTTGCTGGGCTTTACATCAAGCTTTGTACTGTGCGGTACGCTCAGTTCATGACACTGCTGCACCCTTATTTGTCACCACATAAGTTTTCCCTGCTTTTTTCCGCATGCCTAATACGTTTTCCTGAGCCCACAGTCTGTACACCAGCAACTAGGGCTGGGCAATATGGCCAAAATTTCATATCCCGATAACGATATACATACGAAGCATAGAAAACATCCCTTTGTGAATCTCCGCCTCCACTGTGGCCCGACATGCATCATATACCAGTAACATGACCTTATTATTGTGTTTTCAGCTGGACATATCATATCTCGGTTCGACTGTACCTCACAAAACTCACGTTTCTTGACCGTGTAGATTGGACCCATATCTTTGCAGATGTAGTAATTTCCTTCCATCTGCGGGAGCTAGGAGCTACATGTGTGTGACGGGTAAAAGCCTGTTGCAGCATCTGTGTCTGGAGTTTGTTATGAGCGCTTACGCCAACACTCAACGCTGCTTTTGCAGTTTTTGCTCGTTGACTGTCTCTGTATTCTTTACAGTGGTTTTTGCACAGGTGATAAAATAAATTAGTGGTGTTGGAGTCCATTGTTGGGACCGGGAGCCGGCAAATTTTTAAAACAACTGTCGTCTGGTCCACGTCGGTCTTTTTATTTTTAAACCACATCCATGCGACAGAAGTCGTCCCTCTTTTAGGTACAAGCTCCTCGGTTTGGGTTAGCTGGTTATCCTGTTGACCCTGGTCTACATGTCTTCCTCCATGTTTGTTTATGTTTTGCAGCATGCAGGGGCATGCCATAAAGTGCATTTTGACCTAAATTACTGCCATAAAACTCCTAACTGTGGCGTAAACGATAGAGCTTTATATTTGACGATAGACATTTTCAGTCAATATTTTGTCATATCGCCCAGTGACTGACTGTATCAGGATGAAGATTGTGCCATGCTAGCATAATACTGATGGAATTGTAGCCATGGCTTAGTGGCATAGGTGCTTGTGGGCCTCACCTCATGACCACCAAGCTCCCCCATAACCCAAGACCCCGATAGCTTCTTTCTATGTCTCTTGAATTTCAGCAGCACATTCCCACAAAGATCTTACCATCTACAATCACAACTGCCATAGGACAACTCTGTTGGACAGCATCAAGATGCAGCGATGGCCTAGAACAGTGATTGACTAAGTCCAGACTCCGGTTTGATGGAATGCACAATAAATCGTTCTGGACCCCACATGTTAAATGAGAATGTATTCATGTAATCAAGTTTGCTACATTCAAGGGTTTTAGGTTTTATTTATTATCAATAAGTTGTTTGTTTAGTAATTTATAACATATTTTAGATATTTATTGTAATCTTGGTCCAGATTCTGGTTTGAGATTATGATCCAATATGACGCTACGTATTAGCAAAGAGCCAAAAGTCTCTGTCATTCAGTTCTATGGACAGAGCAGCCGGTGTTGGTAACTTATTAAATTTGTCACCACATTTGGCAAGTTTTCAGACCGTATAGTGACTTTTTCAGTCAAAGTGGCCAACAACAAATCTGGTGACTTCTTCTGCGTTATTAGAAACTGGCTTGAAAGTATCTTTCTCAAGGAGTTGTGGGAGCTGCTGGTCCCCTCCTTCTTCCCAAAGACGGGCCAGACCAGTCATAAGTGTTACAGAAGCAGTGGTGGAAGAGTTATCTAAATGTTGAAAGAAATGAAAGGTAGAATGGACGATGGGGACATTTTTTTTCATTTGCTTGGCTACATGTATCTAATTAGCTCAGAGAGTTGGAGATGTGAAGAGAATTGTGAAAGCTAACAGTTAAAGCAGTGGGCATACTGGAAACAATATCCCAGTGATTTAGTCTGATGACCACATAATGGCCAACTTATTAAATGTTGTGCCTCAACAAATTGTGTCTTTGTTTTCATCCTTAATTAAACACAATGAACTGAACTTGCAGTGCAACAAGACACAGTAACATCAGAATGGATGATGCAAAAGTTAGATGCTCTCAAAATACAGAAACTTTGACTAAAAAGTTCCTTTTGCAAAGTGCTTCACAAAAACAAAGCATCAAGATTAAAACATGATCAAAAAGGCAAATGAAAGGCAGTAATAAAAACAATTGACATGCGCTAACTTAAAATCATCCTAAGTATAGGAAAACTTACATAAATGTGCCTTCATCTACCTTTAACTTCAATTTGAGTCTAATTCATTCTCTATATTTTCTGTAATTAAAGGGATTTTTCTCTCCTGATCTGTAGTCATGAGTATTGCTCCAGTTAGATGACTACTTCCTCTTTCTAGAGGTTCCACTAACTCTAAGTGATGTCACCAGATCTTCAACATGACTGAAATATACCTTAAACTAGAAATCAGATTTGGACTTTTGAATAAAAAGTTTGAAGACTGACCTAGACGATATCACCACATTAGCCGATCGCTGATGAAAGTAGCTAAGGCGTGAGGTCAACATGACCAGCCCTGCTTCAAATTTTCAACAATCGAGCCATGCCAGCATGAATGGGTCCAACACCGTACAGTATCTACGCTGTCGCCATGCTGCATTGGACCCAGAAACGCTGCTACCTTGATAAACCTCCCCAAATGTACTCCAGAAGTTATATGCATGCTCAGAAATCACCGTGGACCTGTCACGCTCTGCCACACCTGATGAGCCCACTGCATTTTTAATTTGCATCTTAAGACTTCACCTTAACCCTGCATTGACCATTCACGTTCTTGATGATTTTTCTTATTTTCTTTACTTTGCCACCTCAGAACTACTCACTCATGACCTTACGTGAAAGGTGTTTTCCACCGTTTAGTAGCCAACACCTAAGGGAGTCTGCCTCAGAACAGTCAGGCCCTCCTACAATCAGAGATAGCTCAAAAATTTTCAATTACATCTGTGGTTCCAAGCATTTGATGAATGAATGGTTTTCTTGCCAAGACAACAAAGGAGCTGGATACAGTCACCACGCTGGGTAATAAAATATCAAAGTCAGTTTAGAGACAAGAATGAACTCTGGCGTATACTATGAGCTGTTCTCCAAGCATGTGTCTGAGTAGTGAGTGAAACGGCCATGTGGGGACTTGAAAAGGAGCCAGGGAAAACAGAATCGGCTTTGCATAAAGGAAAAAAGTTACACAACAGAGCCAGTAATACCTGGTCAAACAAACCTGTGACTGGAGATAGACTTCAGACAATTGACTCGTTCAAGAGTGAACAGGATCACGAGACTGTGACCAAATAGTCTTTAGACATTTTGTCCTGGGAGAGGCCCCACTGTGCTTCACCCACTACCAATCATGTTGCACTTGGAAAACCCTGATTTATTTTTGAACTGATGGGAAACGTATTGTCTAAGCTTGTTGTCCTTTTAAATTCAGGGATTTGCTAATCTAAATGCACAACCAATGAAAAGAGAGGGCTCAAGAACTTCATCTGTTTGATTTGGAAAGGAGGGATAATGACAAAGAAGGGTCCATCTTCCTGACATGGACACTGGGATCCCCCAAAAGTAAAAACTAAAAGCACTTCAAGGAGATCAAATGAAGTCAGACTGAACAAGGGTGAGCATATGGCTGCAAGGAACTAAGAGGCCTCATGTAGACATGATAGAACAATGAGGCTCTTTTACAAAGTCTCGATGATGAAGATGCAGAAATAATTCTGCTTCTAATGCAAAAAAAAAAAAACATGCACAGATGCATCTTGGTCAACAAAAGTTTTAACGTGCTGGCAAATTCTAAGGATGTGGCGAACACGCAATGTGGTAGGTACAGATTTAAGTCTGCATGTGTTGTTCTGTTCGACCATGCCTAAGAGGGAGTGTGTGTACGAGTGTGTGCGTACGGTGAAAGGGTGGGGCTTTGAATAGAGGCCCCTCCAGCCCAGACTTGAAAAGGCATTCTTTCATCATTGCTAATCTCCCAAACATAAACATGAGAGCATCCACACAATCTCTCTCTCTCTCTCTCTCTCTCTCTCTGGGCCAAAAGGGGGTGACCCTCCCATTACGGGAGACGAGGGACTGCACTGGCACAAAGCTGTGCATGTTGTTTGTGTTACTGAGAATTACAGCGGTTCTATCAATCAGCATATCAGCTTAAAACAGTTGTTTGTGAGCAGATTTTGAGAGCATTTCAGGGTGTGTTTGGAAAAGTTTTGGTTGTTTATGATCTAGGTGTGTGTGTGTGCGTGTGTGTGTGTGTGTGTGTGTGTGTGTGTGTGTGTGTAACTTCAAACTGAGGACAATTTAATCTCTAGCTACAAGTTGTTTTTGTGTCTCTGTAATAACCATGAGACATAATTGTGTACGATTACGACAGAAAATTAAGTCAAAAGCAAAAAACTCACAGAAAACTTGACAAATGGCGATTCGGTGTCAGGAAATTGAAAAACTGCAAATTGGTCACCAAGCCCGTCCAGTGATGACGGCGATGACGGGACACCTGGACACCTATGTTTTAAAGTTATTCTTTGCAAAGAACTTGCAAACATTTATTTTATAGCACGTTATATGTTTGACTCCAACCAAGTTCTCAGAGTGCAAGGAAAAAGAAAATAATCAACTTTACATGAGATGAACTGAATTTAAAAATCTGAAGTAAATTTTCAAAACAAAGTCTCCCAGTAAAGCTGAATCCAGTTTTCAGGACAGAATTTTACTGACTTAATCATCCAACCTCCACTTTACGAGGGTCATCGTGTCTTCTTTTAGGGTTCTTTTATTTTCAGACATGTAGAGGTCATTAGGTACATTTTTATTTACCTTAACATGTTTCGACCACTGGCTGCAGTCTTCATCAGAAATGTCCTCTTGCCCTACAAAATCAAATAACCCTGGCTTAGATCTAATTGATGTAAATTTTTTAACAATTTTTAAATTTCTATGTTCATGTATCAGTTGGTGTTTTAATCCTTTAACTTTCACATCAAGAAAAAAACAAAATATTTATTCTTTATTTTTTTAAATAATTTGAGATAATAAGAGGTATAATATAATGTAAAATAATAATATTAAAGTACCATAGGTAATATTATGGTAAAAATAATGTAAGATAATATTTCTGAACTTACATACCTGAGTTTAGTAGTTTTATGTGAAGTGAAGTTCACATTTCATTAAGATATAGAGATTAAAATGTGCAGCTGATCTGCCAGGTAAGGATTAAACAGCAGTGTGGATTAAGAGTATTTTATTTATTACAGGGATTTTATTGCATGTTTTACTTTCTCTTTGAAACACATCTATTGTTAATTTTTAATTTACACATTTAAATATTTGTATTTTTTATCAAATGACCTTAAATGGGTGCGTTTGTTAACAGATTAGGTATGTAAAAGCTAAGTTTCCCTGTGGGGACAAAAAAGATATTCTAATCATAATGAATAATTATAGGTAGCTACGCCTCCAATAATGAAATATGATATATATTGTCTAACTGTTGTTGAAATGTGACTCTATCTGGGGCTGAACGTCCTATCTCACTCACACATTTTTTTAAATCTTTTTTTTTAAAGAATCAAATACAATCAAATTAGTTTGTTTATTTTTAGCTTTTTAACAAGGATTACCGTACATAAAGGGGACAGGGCCTAGGACATGTACTGCAGCCAGCCACTAGGGGGAGCATGGTTTTGCTTTACATTCAACATAATTTACACGCCACAGTTCAACACCAGAATCTGACCGCCCCAGAAATGTAGAGCATCTCTGTTTAACACTTTAACGGTTTAGCACTTTGCTTTGCCCAGAAAGTGTCAAACATGATAAGTTGTGTCGTGTCGTAACGAAGAGACAGTAGCAGTACTTTAAATAAATAAACAACTTTTTTGGTTGTTTTTTTTCCATCATGCTCAGCATTACATCCTCTATCTTCAGCTTTCAGCTTACAGTTGCTTTGGTCATCTGCTACTCTGCAAGCTCCACAGTGAGTGTGTGAGTGTATCTGATACAAAAGAAACCCCATTCGAAGTACTAGAGTGTAAAATGCTGAAATTATTTATACTCTGATACATAAACAGAGCTTGTTTTTGTGACTGAACAGAAGCTTGACTTGTGCGCTACAGGATGTAGCTCTTCACACTTATTTCTCAGGCCTGTGAAATAAGCTCAGCTCACATGACACACTCCTCTGCGCGCGCACACACACACACACACACACACACACACACACACACACACACACACACGTACATCCATGTTCCAATGCTGCACCATTCCCAGCATATCAGCTAAAACAGTTTTTTCAGAGCTTTTAAGAGATAAGGCCAGTGAGTTAATGCAGACGTACTGCTATAATCCAGTTTCTCCCCCCTCCTCCTGACTCTCATCCCCCTCTCTGCTCGCCTCTAACAGCTTCTTTGCGCTTCAGCTGCATATCTGTGACAGATTAGGGCAGATCACCGAGGATTACCTCCACCAGACACTGCCTCTACACGCTGACCACAGACACCCCCATGACTCCCCCGCAGAGAGAGGGGTAAGAGACAGGGGTCCAGGATGGGTTTAATATTTAGTGGCTTAATTTATTGATCGTGTGCGGGAAGGTGTTAATACTCTGTATTCTCTAAGGTTCAAGATCGTATTTGTTTTATTTGAAATCAAAGCACTTCAGGCATCCTGTTTGCAATAATGCATGATGCCTCTGTACCTGTCATTCCTTTGGGACTCTGCTGCAGAAAAATATATAGGTCAGACCTCCTTATTTGCTATTTATTTGTGTGTTTTTTATTGAAACAGTGTCTAATAGTCTCTGATACCTGCAAACAATCACCTCTACTAAAAACAGAAAAACACAAATGTCAAATATCCTGAAAGAGAAGTCATTACTTTACTTTCTTTGTTCCAGACTCAACAACTTCATTTCTGTGCATGAGCACATCTCAGCAGCCCCCAGCGGTCAGTGTGGGGTACTGCACCCTGCGGGAGGCGATGAAGAAAACATGCACTGAAGAGGTTTATCTCATGGATTTGATGTGAGTGTGAGATAAAGTGAAGCTGATACCCGAACACTTTTTAATACGATGCTTATGGGGCCTTTTAAGGGCAACATTTGAAATATGAAACGCATTTCAAACGAGGGGAAACTTTCCTCCCAACTTTTCTGGAGTTGGCTGTCCAGAGAGAATATTTTTGCACATTTCCAATGGAGGAAAGTCTCAATAAATTAGCATCACCCTTTATGCTTCCTCACCCAGCTACAGCACTTCAATGACACCAGTGATCTTGTTTATGATCAATAATAAATGACTCCAATAATGTGCATATATGTATATGAATATAGCTTGATTTTGTTGTGATTGCAGTTTTATTCATGTTCTTTGTAAAAAGAAGAATATATATATATATATATATATATATATATATATATATATATATATATATATATATATATATATATATATTTTTTTTTTTTTTTTTTAATATATATATATATATATTGTTCTTTTTGTCCTCAAAAAACCTCACATGTCGCTGAATTGAAGCAAACGGATGAAAGGGAATATTTTAGTGTTTCACCATTAAATTATTTTATAAGCAAAGTCAGGTTTGTATTTAACGCACCATTGCGCTCAATATTGATATTTAACAATTAGATTTTTTTTTTAAACACTTGAAATGCTGAAAGAAAAAAGGAATAATTCAACAGCAAAACAACCATTTTTCCCTCTTTGAAAACAACAAGGTGAATTAGTGTGTGTGTGTGTGTGTGTGTGTGTGTGTGTGTGTGTGTGTGTGTGTGTGTGTGTGTGTGTGTGTGTTAGTAGAGAGAGATGGAGCAGGTGTGTGTGAGACGGGCAGATACAGGCAGGAGACCACGATAGGGGGTTGGGGGACTGAGACTCCACCTGGACTCAGAACAAGCAGGAGACCAACTGGGGACGCGGACACAACACAACGCACACTACAAAGGACTGGTGGGAGGAGGGGGGGTGAGGTGCACGAACGCCATAACACAGCCAAAGTCCCATTGTTCTACTCCTGTTTCATCTCTCCTCCTTCTCTCCAAATATTTGGAGGAACGCTCTGAATAACATGCTGGTACTGAGAATATTGCGCGCTGTATATTGTTAAAAGGAACCCGGGCAGTCTGAGTTTTTTGCTCTTCAAAGACGCTGGCTTTGTTTTGTTTGGGTTTTGTTTGCTCCTGTATTTGAATTGTGTGCTGCGATTTCGTGGATATCTCATTGTTCCAGGACTGGAGATTGTTGGACAGAGGAGCAGCCCCCCACCGCCTCATTTATTTTCATTTGCCTCACGTGACTCATTGTGATTGCGACACGCTGGGAGAAGCAGGGCCGAAGCGGTGCTGGAGAAATTAAAAATAAAATAACAACCGGCTCCTGTTTCCCACTGCCTTTGCTCGGGAGCTGTTTGTGAGAGAAGTTTCATTTTCCTTCATCATTAGGGGTTTCAGCCGAGATTCCTTCCATACAGACATCCAGGGTGCTCATTTCCATACCCGAGCCAATGGGAAGCTGCTGATTAAAAATACAAGGCCGCAGCTTAGACTCAGAGTTCAAAAACACAAAGCTGAAAGCGTGGAACTGATGTGTTAATCATGTGATCAATGGGGGATGAGCATGAATCTCAACAACGCAGGGTTACAGCATCATCTTATGGAGTTGTTTGATGGCCCTTTCCTTGGGACCCCAACACTGATTGGGCCCTGAGGGCGCCCTGCAGCGTTGCCCTGTCACTGGGGCCTGACTGACAGCTCTAATGAAGTCTGCCATCGTCGGGGCAAGGGACCACTCAAGAGCAGAACTTCAATCAGCCTGTGTGACGTCCAAAGAGTTCTGATTCCTCAGCAGTGAGCGGGTAAAGAGAAGACCCCTGTGGGAAACATACACTGTACCAGGCCTGCCTTTGAATATTCCTCCGTTTACCGCTTGTCAGCTCGTGGTGTTGGAGACGAGCGGAAGAGATGTAGGGGGCGGCTGTGGTGAATTTTTTATAAGCAAATGAGGGGAAAAAAGAAGAAGAAGGGGCTCACAGTCCCAGGAGATCAGGTCTTGAAGCTGTCAAATATGAATGCAGGCTTTCTCAGTGTTGACAATCACAGCTGTTTTCTGAACAAAGTTGTGTTTTTCTTTGTAAAACAGGAAAAAAAAACCTATCAGGTAGCTTTAACTTTTTCTTTGTAGTTTGGTGATGACGGAGGGGAAAAGTTGCAACTTTTCTCCATCTCTCGCCTCTTCACACGCAAACAAATCCCATCTCTGCGCGATGGAGGGATGTTGAAGAGCAGCTGAACCTCAGAAGACTCATCCTCACTTTGTTCTATTATTCACCATCTCTGGCTTTCAGAACTCTCTAGGATCTCCATGGGGTTACACTGTGTGTCCTGATGGAAGGATTCCTGTGCCGCTGGAGAGCCTGTTTACTCTCTGGCCCCCGTGTTCCATAGGAGCATACAACCAAGCAGTCCCTTCGCTTTAAAGCGCACATCAGAGCCTTCAAACGGAAATCTGAAGCAGAGCGGCGCAAGCCCATTTGTTCATCTCATGTTCACTGCTTTTTAAATGAACTTGATCCAAAAGCATCATGGTTGAGACTTCAGGTCGTTCTGTTGAGACGTCCTGACAAATAAGGGAGGTTCCTCATGTTGCTTTCTCCATCATCACTTATGATTCAACACAATCTCCAAAATGCTCATTTGTACTCTCATAAATAGCAGTTTGAAAGATAAAAGCAAGGATGTTTATATTTTTTTGTTGTTTGTGTTTTTTTTCCCTACTCCCAAAAGGCATTTATGAGCACTTTAAGGACCAGAGAAGGGTTTTGCTAAAGAAGAGAAGCAGAGGATGCTTTGATGTATGCTCAGATTAAGTGAAGTTTGCAGTGATGTCTACAAAAATACATGCAGCCTATACCCTGAGCTCAGCGAGACAGATCGTTCTCCACTGGCCCTTCCTCCCTGCTCCCAAACCACCACAGCATGAAAAGACAGGCTGTATGTTCTGCAGCTGCAGGAGACTTGTATGGGCCCCGTCGAGAACTTCAGATGAAGTGTTCCCTAAAGAAAAAGAAATAAGACTGTTTTTTTCCCCATATAAACTTGTGTTCCCCACCCCCCCAACCCTTAAGTCTTCACACTCTCCCCCACCCTACAACCCCCAAATAAAAAAGGAGGAGGGAAAAAAACTTTTAAAAGTCTGGTTGTGGGGTTGCTTTGATTTTTTTGCTCATCTTAAAAAAGATTTAGCAGCTAGTCAATATTCAGAGGATGAAAATAAGATGCAGTGCTGATGTTTTTGGCCACAGGAAGAGGAGATAAAGATGATTTGACTATGTCAGCTGTTATAAAAAATGTTTTGAGCTTATTATAAATTTTAAACATCAAATTCAGTGAGAGGAGCTGGTTAGCCAGAAGCAGCTAAAAGTTTAAATTTGAACATTTTGTTTTTTTAAATCTGATCACTAAGTTAGTAAACAGGAAATGAAAAGCCATACAGAACAGCGTTCACAAATCAAAGACATGTTCCTAAGGAGAACAACTCTTGGCACAGTGTGACTGCTATGATTCCCTCTACAGTGTTCTGTGTGGTTTGTATTTGATTAGGCTGTTAATGAAAGGTTGCATGAATAATTTACCATAAACAAAGCATGTGACTTCAAATTAACTACAGCTATTTTTGAAAGCAGATGAAGTGGCAGTCTGTGGATGGTGAGGTTAAAGTGATGTGATGCTGCCCTCTGCTGGCCAGGAGTCTTATTCAGGCTCATTATCAAATCTCCAGCATTAAAGTAAAGTAACGCTTCTTCCAGGTTTACTTCAGAGTTAAAGCGGCTCTCTGGAGCATTTTTCTCTGTATCAAAGTTTTCTAAATGTTTTAAATGATATTTCAGGTCTAAACTATGATCTATGGGTTGAGTTCCACAACATCTGTCATTCTGATGAAGACCCTCCTTCCTCCTAGAGACCCCTTTCCATTATTTCTTGCCGCCGACATTTTTCAGCCAATGAAATTCAAATTTCTGCATTCTCTCAACATGCACGCGCATCGACCGAACCTGTACCAGTAGGGGGCGCTGTCGTACAGGACGCTCCGTGTGTTTCTCTGCCGTCTCAGCCGTTCACTGAGGACTCAGTGGCTCATTTCTACTAAAAACCTACCCATTCTCCAGCTAAAGATGGGTTTATTTTAATTTTTAAACCTTTCACCTCACAGAATGGCAAGGCTTGACAGGATTACGCGTTTATTTTGGTCAGAAAGTTCATCCAGGGCCGAGTCAAGTTCAGCTTCAGAGTCCAGCAGCAGCTCTCTGCTAACAGAGCTAATATCAGAAGCAGCAGGGACAGAGAGGGCTCTTCAGACCCTCGTAGTATTGTTGGAATAAGATAGTGAACTGTGAGTGATTAAACCCTACACATTGAGCGGGACAGTTCATGTCCGAAGTATATGCGCCGCGTGCACGCGCACACACGCGACCGGACGCGCGTGTCGAGATGTTTTGAGGAGGAGCCTTTGGACGCTAGATTCAAAAACTGCTCTCCTGATGAAATCCTCCGGAGTGCCGCTTTAAATTAACACTTTCAAAATAGTTTAAAAAATTAACACTAGGCCAGAGTTTTTTCTTTAACTCACAAAGCAGAGTTAAAGTAATATTTTGGGGTTTGACAAGTAACCCTGTTCTGTTCTGACTTCCTTAAAACAATTTAAAAAAAAGACATATTGTCAGAGTTAGTTTAACTCCCTAAAGTTTAAAGCATCTACTCTTTATAAAAAATGAAAATGTTAATTGTTTCCATTAAGCAAACTGAAATTCAAACTGACGGTAAAATGTAGAAACTTTCATCATCAACACATGGAGCTTAGAACATGTCTTATGAAATTGAAGCTCAGACATTTTCTAAACACACCTTTCATCACTTTGGGTCACTCTGAATGCATAAATAAACAAAAGTCTCTGTGAAAAACTTTGTCAACAATAAATCTGAGTGTCAAATAAAAGCATCTCAGTTATTTTACAAAACAGGCATTTCTTCTAGCATCCCACAAACAAGTCCAGATTTGTACACATCAGCTTTCACCCAAGTAGTTGAAAAAGCATCTTTTGACAAGATCATTTCATTATCAACAACATCTTCATGTCTGAGCGAAAACGGTTTTAGAGGCCTATACTCATTTTGTTTCAGGGTTAGAGTTTCCCAGTGACAAGTGATTGACATTTGATGCTTTTTAGCGAGAGACTTGGTTATGTTCTTGAAATTATTGAAGTTTTTTGTTTGTTTTTTGTTTGTTGTGTTCAGCAATCAAATTTTTTAAACATATTGTCATACCTAAAGTGAGAGAAGCTGAAAAAGTATGTTTGTTATTTGAGTGTGCGCCGAAACAGGAAGTGCAGATTAAAACAAGCTGCTCAGATCACGGGCTGCACAACCATCCCGTCTCAGTCTGGACCGGCCCGAGGTTACCATAGGTCCACTGAGGAAATTTCCGGTGTATGGTCCAGAACATGGCAGTCTTCCTTAAAGAGCACGTGTGACCCCTCTGTTTGTGGAGCTCCATCATTAGCTGACTTCATCAAATTCAAGGTATTGATGTTAAAATGCTGAATGAACAACACCATTTACTTTAATGCGGTTGCAAAGGCTTATATCATGACTCGGTCACTCTGGGCATCAAAAGATTGTTGGCTAGCAGTGCCTACATCACACTGAAGACAATCCAGACTCTTTTCATGTGTCATTTCTCGATGATGAAATGAAATGCATCATCTTTATGCACTTTCTTCTATGTTTGCATGCCATTTCTACATTATCACCTCTGAAAAAGCTTGGCCAGTGTTCTTCCTTCTATGTAGCTTATTGTTAGCTAATTAACTGCATTGTTATGTCCACATTTGGACGACACATACGTCCAGCCACCAGAATGTCAAACTGCTGAAGTTTGCCGACGATACAACCCTCATCTGACTCATATCCAGAGGGGATGAGTCAGCCTACAGATGTGAGATCGACAGCCTGACAGCCTGGTGCAGACTGAACAACCTGGAGTTAAACACGGTCAAAACAGTGGAGAAAATCACAGACTTCAGGAAGAACTCGGGCCCACCTACCCCCATCTTCATCAATGACACCCTGGTAGACATTGTGGAATCATATTGCTTCCTGGGTACCATCATCTCCCAAAACCTCAAATGGGAGACCAACATAATCTCCCTCATGAAAAAAAAAGCACAACAGAGGATGTTCTTCTTGCGGCACCTGAAAAAACTAAGCCTGCCAATAGACATGATGGTACACTTCTACACAGCTACCATCGAGTCCATCCTCTCCTCATCCATCTCCATCTGGTACCCTGCTGCCCCTGTCAGGGACAGAACGAGGCTGCAACGCATCATCCGATCTGCAGAAAAGGTGATCGGCGGCAACCTACCCTCCCTAAAGGACTTGCACACCTCAAGAACCACAAAGAGGGCAAGAAAGATTGTGGCTGACCCTTCCCACCCTGGACACACACTGTTTGAAACTCTTCCTTCTGGGAGGAGGCTGCGATCCATCAAAACCAAAACCACACGACACAGGAACAGTTTCTTCCCAGCTGCAGCTGGGCTGCTCAATGCAGCTGCGTGATCCCCCTTCTCACAGTCAAAGATAAAAACACTGACCGCAAACTGTCTCGTTTATTTTTCTTGATCAACATCCACCCTGTTTAGCTCATTGTTCACTCTCCTGCAATCTGTACAGATGCTCAGTTATTTTTTGGTTACTACGACTAATGTTTCGTTGATTTTTTTACTTATTATTGTATTCCTGTAAACATTTTTTTTTGTCTTCTGCACCTAACACCAAAACAAATTCCTCGTCAATGTAACAGTTGATCTGGCAATAAATCTGATTCTGATTCTGATTTGTAAGTTTTGAGAAAAAAGCATCAGTCAAATGCATAAACATAAACACATACTGTAATCATACTTGTGATTTTGGCTGAAATCAGTCATCTTCTTTAAAGTTACGAGCATAACTCAGAACAAGGAGATCAGCAATCTTAATACTTGAATATGGAACATAAATGGGGACAGACAAAATAGCGACCCGACCCACCCTGACACACACACATACAGTACATATACACTGACACCCTTCCCGACTAAATTAACACTGCTGTTCCTAGGGTGTGAATTATTTAGCAATGAATTATTAATAAATAATAACAAAGGGGCTTGGGAGACGCCCGGCCTGGTCAATTAGAAGAGAAACAAAATGTGGGGTGGGGTGGTGAGGGGGGTCGATGGAGGCAGGAGATTTTCAGCTGATCTGATCTGATTCTCATCATTATCTCTGCCAGTCAGACTCCATTAACTCACTTCCACACGCCGCGGCACTTCAAACAACCCGCTGACTCTGACACACACACACAGATTTAGCACCCACTATCCGGCAGTAACACAAGGGTCTATTTTAATCGTATGTTAAACAAGACCAAGAAATGTCACATATAGATTTAATTAATAACTCATCTACTACTGTTGGCCTTATCTCTTCTGTAGTGGTTTCTTTAGATCAACTGATAGAGATCATTAAACCTTTACTTATAAAAACAACACAGTAATGACATGCATATTATATATTACATGCCTAAGAGTATGCTCAGCAATGTAAGGGGAGCTCAAAAAATGCATGTGAAAAAAGTGTTATTTCCTAATGTTTGAGGTCAATAAGCCACCTGAAACCTGAAACCAGCAGACAAAAAAACTATCTTTTAACTTGAAGGCTCCAAAAGAACTAAATACTAGAAGGAAATTCATGTCTTGACTATTGCCTGATTTGAATAAAAAGTTTATGAAACCAATAAAATGGTATAATCATAGAAAGTGATGGTTTACTGTATGTAGCTGCATTATTTACAGGAAACAACCAAGACAGCTTTCCTCTTAAGGATGGAGCTGCACACTGAAAACAATGCTGCTTCAAAAGAACGAGTTCTGTAATTTTTTTTCACAAAAAATGTCGCAAATCATGTCAAATGTAAAAATAAATTAAAATCTGTTATCTATAAACTATTTAATGAAATGTTTTTTTTTTTTTTGTTGGTGTTATGTCTGTGCTCCTCAGATTTATCTTTGTGTTTGTCTCCTGTCATGTCAGGCTCTGCTGTGTGATTATCTCTCACTAATTGAGTTATGCTCTTCAGGTGTGGCTGGTTAAGAGGCCTGATTGAACCTACTCTGTCTTCTCCCATTGGTTGCTGTGTGCTGGTTGGACCAATCAGACGCAGAGGAAGGCCTATAAAAAGAACACCTGTTGACTTTGACTAACGACTGACAATTTCATATGTCAGTAATTCATGACATTCATTTCAATGCATTATTATTTGAAGTGAAGATGTAAGTTTATTTAGTCGGTGAAGACCATTACGATAGAACGCCCCTTGCACAGAGCATCACTGTCTCTGTAGGTGAGACTACAGGTCACAGCTTTTCACTGTGATTGGAACCTTATTGTGTTCTGGTAGTCTTTTGATATGAAAAAAATTAAAGCCATACATTTTTAAGTTTAGTGTTTACTGCATCCCGTACACAATATTTTCACATTTATCAAGAATTATTAATCAGCACCCATCCATCCATCAATTTTCTATAACTGCTTCTTCCTCCACAGAGGGTCGTGGGGGAGCTGGTTCCTATCTCCAGCGGTCAAGGGGAGAGAGGCGGGGGACACCCTGGATGGGTCGCCAGTCCATCATTGGGCCACACAGAGACGAACGAGACAATTAGTCAGCATAAATATCCTGAGTTTGTTTCAGGGTTTAGGTTCCTGTTCAGCAGTTGTTGAGCTCTTTGTGGATTGTTGTCCCCCTGTCTCAGATACAAGGCCAAGTAACATTTCCTGGATAAAGTTCAGAAACCTTTGGACATACACTTCCTGTCCCCACCAAAAAAAGTCCAGTGAACACCTTGATTTAATTAAATAAATAGGTAGTAATAAACCAAGTCTGAAAAAAAAAAATACAAAAAAAGTGTTTTTTTCTTGCAGATTTGGTTTGTTCTCTGCATATTATCTGGACAAAATGTTGTTCTTCTGCAGTGTTCAACAGCTATTGTGGGACATGAGGATGGATTCATGTGAAGTATTAAAGGGTTTTGAGGTCTGTTGCATTCAGTTTTTCAAATGACAACAGTGGAATTTTCACAATCGTGAGGAATAAACTACTGCTAGGAAGTTGAGCTGTTTTTACCACGAGGACTACAACATCTCAGTATCAGACGGTGGTCATAATGTTGATGCTGCTGAATTAATGAGAGTAAATAATAATTCATCTATAATGTCAAAAAAGCACAAATGTTTCACTAATGATTCTATATAATATATGAGTTTAACTTTCTGAAAAATATTGAATGTTTTCATGATATTCAGGGTTGTTTTTTTTAGATACCTGTTCAAACCTTGTGCCCCTGATGAAATCCTGGTTTTTAACTTAAATCACTCCCCTGCCCAACATGTATTAAGACAACATGTACTGCCTGTCTTAAAAAAAATAACTGGAAAACTGATGAATGTGATCTTTTCCCCTCAGTCATGTTTTATAATATGATGGACTGATTTAGGGTTTGTTTTCAGCAACAACAACAAAAAAACAAACCAAATAAAAGCTAAACACACACAATGAAAGTAATGGACAGGGTCTGTAAAACAGAAAACACTAGAAAAATCTCTGTATGAAGTGATCAAGTCAGAAGCTTCTGATATCCTCAGACCCACAGGCAGCACCATAGCAGACGGTTATTCTGGTGGAAATCCCTTCATGGTCTCAGGAACACTTCAAAAAACCAGAGTGAAAACAGTTTACAGCATCCAGTAATGCAAGGTCAAATTTAACAATGGTGGAGGAAAGAATAAATAAAAATGTTCCATAAAAACCAACACTTTTCACTGCTTGCTGTGGGTTGATGAATGACGAAATGTTACCTTCAGGTTAGACAACCTGGTTTGATTCATGTCAGTTGTTCGTTTTCAGAGCTCCTGTAAAACCCAGACCCTCATATATACAGCAGACATAAAAACCCTGATATTTTCAGAACATGTACCCGTTATTTTCCACAAGATGGGGCTGAAAAGCTATGAGGCCACAAGTCTTTCACCAAATGAGTGAGCATATAAACATTCTGTTAAATCCTTCAGAAAACACGTTTATATATAAAAATTAATCTGTTAGAGTTATAAGTGACAAAGTTAATATTTGATGTATCATCTGTTGTGTTTTATAGTTTTGTGATGCAAATTCATTCAAGAGAGAAAAGCTCAAGAATAAAAATCTTTAATAGGAATGTTTTTGATTTACATTTTGACAGCTTTGTGACTTTGAAGAAGTAAATACACGAACA
Organism: Callopanchax toddi; assembly: GCA_006937965.1. NCBI lineage: Eukaryota > Metazoa > Chordata > Actinopteri > Cyprinodontiformes > Nothobranchiidae > Callopanchax > Callopanchax toddi. Next base: position 1,619,190 of record SSNR01000018.1, read on the forward strand.
GAAAAATGTTATGAAAACACAAATGTGCAAGTTAAATAAGCATAAATAAGTTTTCAAAGTGCAAAAAGAAAAAACTTAAAGAAAAGAAGTCATTTTACATGTGATGATGATGTATGTCTTCTCACAATCAAATTGGAAATACTGATACGTTAGCTTTCAATTAAATAAAAACTGTCAGACAAATCACTGCAGAAGCAGATTTTTTTTTTATTATTGAAGTGCTACTTCTCTTAATTACCACAGCAGCTAACTCCCTACAGAAACTTCATTTAAATTACCTCCCTCAGCAGGCAGAGTCAATCCAATCAGCTAGTGGCTAAAATAAGAAGATAAATCAAACAGAAGGTAATGGAATAACAACTGATCAAGAGAAATAGTGCCTGAACTGTAAATTCATTCTGGCTGCCACCTGAGAGGTAGAGTGCACCAATAATAAATCAGTTCTTTCTATTCTTCCTCTGTAAAGTTGAAGACATTTTAAATCATCAGGCATGTTTTAGAAAGGGAGAATCAGCTCCATGCTTCAGGCAGCACATTGATTGGATTCAGTCATACCTCTTCTCTCAGCGTATTGATGATTTTCATCAGTCCTACAGAGCACTGGTCTGTGGAGACTGGCATCGGGAAGGGAAGCCTACTAAACGAACAGCAGCTTTTACAAATGATTTGTCTTCTTTTTAGTCTCCAATAGGCTTCAGTGGGTAGTTTTAAAACATGTCCTTACATTGGCTCAGGTTTGTTATTCTGCAGGCAAAAAAATAATTAAATCTATTGCTGTCTGTGTTACTCAGTTACACTGTGCAGGTCTTTGCTCATTTATTTCTGTGCTGCAAAATTTTTCCTGACTAGGCCAGAATCAATGGCATTGTAAATGGGATGCTCTCGTCCTGGCGTTTGTCTCACTGCGCGCCGCTCATATCGACTAAAAGTCTTCAAGTTATTCCAGTATGGACCACGGAGCTAAGTGTTCACCAGATGCTTCAACTGAAGTTAATAGACTAACATGAGTTTACAGAATGAATTTTTATTTAGGCTGATTGTGCGATATGAGATATTTAAATAAGTTAAAATCTATTATATTTAAAATTGTATAAGTTAAAATGCTCTGTTTACTCTCAAAAACCTAAACGAATATAGAATTACAAGCAGTAAAGTTTTTATGTGTAATATTTACTCTTGTGTACTAATAAACAGGCAATCACATATAATCACAGCATTTAATAATAAAAGCAAAACACCATTATGACATGAGGACACTACTAATGGAAAATCATATTGATGGGTAAAAATCTCTGCATCTTTTTTCCTTTTGGTATTTCCCTTCAGGAGTCGCCACACAAATCATGTGTGTGCATATTAGTCGATAATTGTGAATAACAATATTTGCAAACTACTAAGTGTGTGTTTTCCTTGTGAGAGATTAGTTAAAATTTTTACAAATGCAAAATACACAGGTTAAGGTTGTGTGTGAGTGTGTTATTTGTTGTATTACAATGATGAGATCTGATTTGTTTTGCACTGTAATGTAAAGTTTAAAAGCTGCATGATGGTGCAGTTGGTAGCCTTGCAGCAAGAAGGTCGGAGGTTCAACATTCAGCTGTGGTCTGTTTGCTCAGAGTTTGCATATTTTCTCCATGCATGTGTGGCTTTTGTTCTCTGATTTCCTCCCATAAACAATAACACAAGTGTTAGATTATATAGTCTAATTTGCTACAAGGTCTGAATGAGTGTGCAAATGGTTGTATGTTTTGTTTGTCCCTATTTGTGTCCCTGTGATGGACTGGAAACTGGTTCAGGGTATCCTCCTTCTCGTACCCAGTGACTGCTGGAGATAGACACCATCCCTGCGGTCCTGTGAAAGATGCAGTTTCAGAAAATGAGTAAAGGAGTGAGAGAGATTTTCAACAGGTCAAAAAAGATCCAAACATCACAAATGTATAGTCAAGACCCAATCCCATTCCAGTGGTCTGATTTAGTATCAATGTCCAACTGTGTTGTAGTCATGTAGCATGAGGCAAGATACAACATGGGCAGATCATCAGTCAGTTTACAAATTTAAACAACCATGCACAAACAAACTAGCTCCTACTGGTAAATTAGAACACAAACTATCAAGATATGCATGATTTGGTATTTTAAAAGGGGGGGGGGGGAACTAAAAAAACCCAACATACTGATAGAGACGACGTGGAGACTTCTAACTGAATAGCCTCCAAAGCTGACATATTAAAAAAATATGTTGCTGCTGCTGGAAAACTAAAACCTCATGCATTAAAGGAGGTTGTGAAACAGAACATAGGAGTACCATCAGGGACTTTGTTGCCTGTTGCCTGCAGCCACAACCATCTACAGCTGAACATCACCTAGACAAAGGAGATGGTTGGACTTGAGAAGGAGGGGGTCCACTGCAGAAAAGAACAATTGGATTGGGAAGGCTTGGGATTGGATTGGGAAGGCTTGCTCCATGCATGTGTGGACAACAAAGTGTACACAGTTCAGTAGGTAGCAGAGGTGAGAATTCTTTCAACACTGATTCTTAAAACACCACCCACCTACTACAAGCTCTGGGAGTTTTACAGAGAAACTCCTTAAGTTCAGCCACAGGCTGATTCCACCCAAGGAGCAGGACAGATCGCTACAGGACCTCATTCCTGCCACCAAGCATAGACTCTTTAACAAATAATACAAAAAAAACTCTGTTTTTGTTGGAATCTATCTGCCTGCCTATCAGATATCAAATAGAAAGGATCTAACTCTGTGGGTTTTTTGTATAAACTTAGTAAATCACAGAAGGAGAAATGTTTGCATATCTTGTTGCTCTCTTGTAATGCCAAATATGTTATATTGTGTTGAAACTTGTAAAAATGCATAAAAAAATAATATCCAAAAAAGAGCCATTTCTTTTTTGAGGCAATTAATTTAGGTAGTAATCAAAATAAAAAGGAAATTAATTCCTTCAGTATGGGTATGTTGTCTCTTGTAGAAGCCAAAGGGGCCTTTTGTGCCCGGGAGGGGCAGAACTTCTCTATCCGCCCCTGTAAATGATTCCAGTCCATCAAAACAAACGACTGTATTCTTTTGTCAAAATGAAAGAATTGAGTTAGGACGTGCAGTGAAAGCAGTTTCATGTTTCCGGAGGAGTGCCCCCGCTGGCTGCCTCACCCAAACACACCAACCAGAGAAAAGGTGGAGCAAAAGAGTAAAAGGAAGCAGAGTTTGGCATCAACAACTGGCGGGCGGCTAGTCGGGAGGAAATGGTATGCAGCTAGGGCTGTTGTACCTCCTTCTGTCCCGTAGCCGTCATTTTCTTTATTCACACAAAGCCCGGTTCGTTTAAAGCAGGAACTACGGTCCTCTGACGCGAGTGCTGTGCTGTAGTTATCTGTCGGTATGCTAACAGGGTAGCTGACACGGAGAACCGCTGAACATGGCTTCGGTTCGGATGGTCGGTAAAGTTGGGGCGAGACTTTTAGGGAGTATTCAGCCTTTCCACCGCGGGTTCACATCATGTACTCGACTGGGTCCATTTCTTCACCAGGTAAGCGAGTTTTGAATTTTATTACTTAGAATTTGTCACAGCAATGTGTTCAAGTTTACTAATGTTGCTCAAATAAGGACTTTGACTAACTCCGTAGCTGCTAACTGGTCCGGTTTCAGTCAAAATAAGATAAACCAGCTGTTTGCTACTTAGTTTGGTTAAAATGATTAATTTACAACTTTAGATGTCTGCAAGTTAGTTTTCGGGCTTTTGTCCTTTGCTGTGTGCCTTTAAGACTCTGAATATAAACAATACATTCCAGTGCATTTGTTCTCTCTCCTGAGGTTTATGAAGTCTGAACTTGTTTACTTGACATGCTAAAAACAACCAGCCATGTTGAGGACGACATCTGACACTGCATTATCCCCTCCATACAGCTCTTCTGTTACTCTTATTCAGACTTCTGTTTTAGGAGTGTAAAACTACGATGAGGCTGCCAATTCTGTCTTGCCACCCACAATTCCCATTATAGATACAGTTAAGGCATGCTTTCAGTCCTCAGATAACAGAAATAACTCTTGAATCGCATCATGTGTCACTACTGCTCATCATTAGGTGCTGTCGTTTCTCACTGAACATCATTTCCATCCAGTGTTCAGTGGAGCTTGGGAAATGTGTGCAGCAGACAGTGCAGGAGGAAAATGCTGAATTACATCTGGTTTGTCGTTTTGTTTTGTTGCTCTTAAATGTTTCAGATCAGCAATGAGTTTTCAGTCTTGGATAAAGAGAACCCAAGTAAATACAAAATCTATTTTTCAAATAATTTATTGAGGGAAATACTTTTAGCAGCAAGTAATCAAGGGTTTGTGATGACTAGTAATGAGTCTCACATCGCTGTGGGGGAGTTTTGGCTTTCTCTTCTTTACAGAATTGATTTAAATCAGCCACATTGGAGGGGTTTATAACATCCATCCATTTTCTTAAACCGCTTCATCCTCCACAGAGGGTCGCGGGGGAGCTGGTGCCTATCACCAGCGGTCAAGGGGCGAGAGGCGGGGGACACCCTGGACAGGTCACCAGTCCATCGCAGAGCCACACAGAGACGAACGAGACAGACAATCAGCCACTCACACCTAAGGGGTTTTATAACATGAATGGTCAATTGGCTGTTGGTATGATGTAATCATTATACACCTTCCACAGAATATGTTCCCATAAGTCTTGGGGATCATCAGGATGCTTTTTGGTGCTCAGCAAAGGCTTTGTCTTGGAACTCTCCCATAATGTCAATTTTGCCCCGTCTCTTTTTTGTTGTAGAATCAGATTATCTGACCATAACTTAAACCAAACGAGGCCTGTTGTACTATAGGTGTTCTTCTGGGTTATTTTGTTTTTGAGTTTCTTTAGAACATATTTAAAGATATCTTAGGCTACTTCATGTTGCCAGAAAGGCTCTAATAAAGAGATGTTTTAATTTCCACAGGTCTGGCAGTAATAAGCTGAATATTGCTAGTGAAACTGAACTCTGCTTTTAAAATAAAGTGGATCACAATTAAATCATGATTTAACAAGGGAGGCATTTACTCATTCACATAGAGCCAGGCTGGTTTGGATAGCTTTTTTTCCTCTTTAATAAATGAAAACTACTGTGGTCAGCTAAGATTCAGCCTAACTCACGGTGTAGGGAGATCAGCTCTGTTATATCAAATGGAAATCTTATTGAGTGAAAATTCAAATCAAGTCTCTGGGTTTGATGGGCATGCTGCCATGACTCACCCTCCTATGCAAGAATGACTAACATGAGTTCTACTTTTAGACTGAAGCCCATAAAAATCTGGAACTGCTGATTTCCACATTTCAAGCAGTGTGCACGCATAACCTGATAGAAATTTGTCAGACTCTGCTCTGTGGACGCTGTTGGGGAATTCTCTTCAATGTTAGTATTTCTTTCAAGGAGATTCTATTGCATTTTAAAAAAATATTGCAGGTACTCTTACAATATCAGTTTATTAAACATAAAAGCAGCCAAACAATCAGGTTTAAACCCCCACATAGCATGTGGTTGTTTTTTTATGAGATTATTAAGTGCGCGGTGGGAAAATATTTTACATAAAGTGTTGTTGATGCCAGTCCTAGGGAGTGGACTCACTCCAGGAATCCCAGATTATGAAATGCAGATACAGTGTTTATTTAATTGTGATATTAAAGATGTGGGTAGCTCATGCCTAAATAACTCCTTGCTTAATGACCCCTTTCACAGCTAATGCATTGCAGTTTGAGAAGACATGAAGTGTGAAATGAAAGGGGGATGTGTTGCATAAAAGCAATCCATGTTTTGTGAGAAGTTAGGATATGTGTTTAGACCCGTTTTTATTAATTTTATTACACTATAAACTAAACCTCTCTTCCCCAAGAGAACAGTCAGGAGAAAAGATGCCCTAAAATTTGAACTCCATGAATCAACTTGTAGATAATTGTTATAATTTCTGCTTTTAAACAAATAAGAATAACAGAATATTTGATCCTCAATGAGAACATTTTCAAGCTTCATCCCTATACCATAAATGAGACAAATGTTATATCCTTCTGATTCTGAAGTAAGTACCTTGACACAATGTAGGTAAATAAGTCACGTTTCCAAAATTGGAGCATATTGTCCTATTTCATATGTAATAAATATGAAATAAGACTAGGTGCAGTCAGTATATAATTGCCTAAATCAGATTGGCACAATAAGCAAATTGTAGGGGGTCTTTTTGTGTCTTGATGTGATGGGTTATTCAAAACTGTAAATGCAGAGGGCGGTGCCATGGGCCAGTAGTCATTGAGTTGTCATAGTTGCTGAACTCAGAACCATAATAATGACCTCATAAATCTTATTTGTGAAGGTTTAGTTTCTAGTTTTTTACTGTCCATAACACTGAATTGTAAGCTTGGCAGTTTAAGGAATTTAATTTCTGTATAATTTTACTTTTGGTTATCAGAGAGAATCGATATTAGATTCATTTTTGTGCATCCGGTTGTAAAAGTTTGAGAACTGAATTAATGAGGCTGCTAAGTCGGATGTAGATGAGTGAAAGTTAGTCAGTTTATTAAAGTAATTCATCATGAAGCATTTGCAATTAGAGCTGTTTCTTCAACACTTGCACAATGACTGCACACATAATTAAGTCATGGAGTGGCTCGAGGATTGGTGGTAGAATAATTTGTTTTAAAACCAAATTTTTTGAGATGGAGAGGTAACATGGCTCATTAAAACAGATGTACAAGCAAGTTTTCTAAAGAAAACAACTGGATGTGGTGTTAATTATTGCTGCAGTAAATTTTTTGTTCAAGTTATTTTTCTTTTTACAATTATTTTTCTGTCATAAGTGTTTGTGTAACAAAACAATACCTAAAACCATGAATACCGTAATTTCCGGACTATAAAGCGCACCTAATTATAAGCCGCAGCAGCTAAATTTGGGGGAAATTGCAGATTTGTCCACACATAAGCCGCACCGGAATATAAGCCGCGGGTGTTTTAATGCTAATGCAGCAGGGGGGCTGAGGGGGGAGGGAGAGGTGTGGAGAGCAGTTGTCTGGCTGCCACTTGGGTGAGGAATCCGTTGGAGGTGTGAATGGCTGTTTTTCAATAGGATGAGTTGAAACATTAAAGATAACAAAAGAAGTCAAACTGCCTTCATTGTCAAAGGTGCAGCTGTGCAAAAGGGCGGGGCCATCAGTTTCGAACAGACCACTTGTCAGTGTTAATTAGTTGCAGAATGTTGCAAAAACAAAGAAAACACGTAGGAAAACGGCTCACCAATGAATGGCTCCCATCAAAGAACCATTAGTCCCATCACTACTCCCGACTCACGTCTGTGTAATCCTGCACGTAGTCAACAGCGCGACCACCACCCCCATACCCCCCTTATACCGCCATTGGGTAATCTTTCGTGAAAAGCACATGATTGCGCAACCAGAGGTAGCGCTAGACTTTTTAGTTTTTAGTCATCTCATCGGGATCTCTGGCAAGAACCTCCAGAGACTACAGTACATCCAGAACAGCGCTGCCAGGATCCTGATGAGGGTGCGCAAGCATGAGCACATCACCCCCATTCTGAAAGCACTTCACTGGCTCCCTGTCCCACTTAGAATAGAATACAAACTCTGCCTCCTCTC
>SSNR01000018.1:1626841-1689567 GCA_006937965.1 Callopanchax toddi
TTTATTATTATTATTATTATTATTTGACTCACAGGGTTAAAAAAAATCCAGTCATAATCTATTTTTATCCGTCACATTAATTTTACACTTATTACATTTTCAATAGCATTATTACTCTAACACTGGGCCCATTTAGCACACAAATCCATAAAATTAGACTCTAAATTAATCGATCAGCCAGTCATCATATAGAAATTCCCAAAAACTCCGTTTGGAGTCGAGCTCAGCGCAGCAGCAGGTGAGGTGATCCTCTGTGCGCTCCGCGGGACTCTGATTACCGTGTAATATTAACGTTCATTATGAGATCATGAGAGAGATGAGGGGTTCACATATTTTCATTGAGATACTCAAGGGAAACCTGGTGCTGATGTTTAATGCGGACCTCCTCGTAGGTTAGTGGGCGTTTGGAGTCCAGTTCTATGTGCGCGCAGCTCGCAGAGCAGATTTTGCGTGTCAACAAGCGTCCACAGCCTATGAACGCTAGTCCGAGAGCGCATTACAACAGAAAGTGTAGTTAGTCTGCATCTGATCGCACGCTGAGCACCGGATTGCAAAGGGGCATTTGAGCGGATCAGGTCTGCGGCTGTGGAGGCTTGTTGACACGCAAAATCTGCTCCGCGAGCCGCGCGCACATAGAACTGGACTCCAAACACTAACCCGCGAGGAGGTCCGCATTAAACAGCAGCGCCAGGTTTTCCCCTGAGTATTTTAATGAAAAATATGTGAAACCCTCATCTCTCTCATGATCTCATAAGGAACGTTAATATTCTGTAATCAGAGTCCCGCGGAGCGCACAGAGCTGCACCTGCTGCTGCGCTCAACTCCGAACGAAGTTTTTAGAAATTTCTATATGATGACTGGCTGATCGACTAGTTTAGTGTCTACCGTAATCCTATGGATTTATGTGCTCATGGGCCCAGTGTTAGATCAATCAAATAATTGGAACAGAGCGATCTGCAGCTTCTAAACAGGTTCTCCAAACCGCGACAGTCAGTGGAGGATGAAAAGATTAGAAACAATTAGAATAATATACAAAAGTAATGAAATAATGCTACTGAAAATGTAATTATTATAATTTTTTAATTAATAAGTGATGGATAAAAATAGATTATGACCGGATTTTTTAAAATCCTGTCAGTCAAAATGACAGGAGGGAAAAAAGTCAACCACTCGGGACAGAGATGACTGTTTGGGAACGCAAAGCGTCCCGTTTATTAACATTTAAAAAACAACAAAAAATCTTTTAATCAATCAATCAAACAAACTTTCACATCTTTGACCTGATGAAACACATTTATGCGTGTAAAAATAAAACAATGCGCTCCCAGCGCAGGTCCTGCAGTCGGCCTACCGTATGTGGCAGGGTGATTGGCTGTTCAGCCAATCACCCTGAGGGGGCACCCTATAAAAGGGCTGGGGACTTGATGTTCAGGCTCCCAGCTCGTTGTGACATCACTTCCGGGTGAGGTGTGGTGGCAGCTGGCATGCTCAGCTCCTGGAGCAGCTGGGCTGAGCTCTGGGCTGCCCAAGATGTCTACTAGGTAGAATACGGACTCTGCTGTTTTGTTTTATTTGAATTTTATAAAAAGGTTGCTGAAGGCGTAGCGGACAGCGGGCACGCCGAGGACTCCGGGGAGAATCCCCCTGATCGTGAGGGCTTCCTGGGGCGGACCGGCTGGACCACGCCGGCAGGACAGTCATCCAGGCCTGGTTTACAGCCCCAACAGGATTTCAGTGGGTGTGGCCCATCACAGGACACTCGGGTTTTAACTGGAGCCCTCTTGGATTTTATGGACAGCTGGCCCACCAGGGCTGAAGGAAATCAGGCTGTCCCATTGGTTTTATATTTCTCTTAACTGTTTTTATTGTTTTAACTTTTATCTCTTTTACAGGCTGAGCTGCCAGTGGTGAACAGGCCTCGGTTACGGGAGTTTTCTGCGTGTGTGTGACCACCACTCCTGGATGCATGGCACCGTGTGTGGGTGATTTTTGTTTGGTTCTCATTTAATTTCTGTCTCTTATACNTTATTATTATTATTATTATTATTATTATTATTATTATTATTTGACTCACAGGGTTAAAAAAAATCCAGTCATAATCTATTTTTATCCGTCACATTAATTTTACACTTATTACATTTTCAATAGCATTATTACTCTAACACTGGGCCCATTTAGCACACAAATCCATAAAATTAGACTCTAAATTAGTCGATCAGCCAGTCATCATATAGAAATTCCCAAAAACTCCGTTTGGAGTCGAGCTCAGCGCAGCAGCAGGTGAGGTGATCCTCTGTGCGCTCCGCGGGACTCTGATTACCGTGTAATATTAACGTTCATTATGAGATCATGAGAGAGATGAGGGGTTCACATATTTTCATTGAGATACTCAGGGGAAACCTGGTGCTGATGTTTAATGCGGACCTCCTCGTAGGTTAGTGGGCGTTTGGAGTCCAGTTCTATGTGCGCGCAGCTCGCAGAGCAGATTTTGCGTGTCAACAAGCGTCCACAGCCTATGAACGCTAGTCCGAGAGCGCATTACAACAGAAAGTGTAGTTAGTCTGCATCTGATCGCACGCTGAGCACCGGATTGCAAAGGGGCATTTGAGCGGATCAGGTCTGCGGCTGTGGAGGCTTGTTGACACGCAAAATCTGCTCCGCGAGCCGCGCGCACATAGAACTGGACTCCAAACACTAACCCGCGAGGAGGTCCGCATTAAACAGCAGCTCCAGGTTTTCCCCTGAGTATTTTAATGAAAAATATGTGAAACCCTCATCTCTCTCATGATCTCATAAGGAACGTTAATATTCTGTAATCAGAGTCCCGCGGAGCGCACAGAGCTGCACCTGCTGCTGCGCTCAACTCCGAACGAAGTTTTTAGAAATTTCTATATGATGACTGGCTGATCGACTAGTTTAGTGTCTACCGTAATCCTATGGATTTATGTGCTCATGGGCCCAGTGTTAGATCAATCAAATAATTGGAACAGAGCGATCTGCAGCTTCTAAACAGGTTCTCCAAACCGCGACAGTCAGTGGAGGATGAAAAGATTAGAAACAATTAGAATAATATACAAAAGTAATGAAATAATGCTACTGAAAATGTAATTATTATAATTTTTTAATTAATAAGTGATGGATAAAAATAGATTATGACCGGATTTTTTAAAATCCTGTCAGTCAAAATGACAGGAGGGAAAAAAGTCAACCACTCGGGACAGAGATGACTGTTTGGGAACGCAAAGCGTCCCGTTTATTAACATTTAAAAAACAACAAAAAATCTTTTAATCAATCAATCAAACAAACTTTCACATCTTTGACCTGATGAAACACATTTATGCGTGTAAAAATAAAACAATGCGCTCCCAGCGCAGGTCCTGCAGTCGGCCTACCGTAGTAGCGCAGTATATAACAAAACAAAGCAACGCTTGAAAAGGCAATAACGTTAAAGGGCTAAATTAGTTTTCTTTTTAACAAAATAACCAGCATCTTTTCTGAAAACTGCCAACACAGCTCTAAATGTGCAGTAACGCTGCCGTTTATTTTATCAAAATAACCAGAAAGATCAGTCCCGTGTCATCGTTTTAGTCTGTACTAAAACCCCCAAAGTCCTCGTCGTCAGTGTCTGAAACAAACAGACCCAGAATGGACTCGTCAGCCACTCTTTCTCCTTCAAAACCAACGAACTCCTCTTCCTCGGTGTCTGAATCGAACAGCCTCAGAAGAACGGCTTCAGCTGTCGCGCCATCCTCTTCATCACCGTCACGCAACAGTCCAGCTTTCCGAAACCCGTTGGTGATCGTGGATGTTTTCACACTTTTCCATGCTGTCAGGATCCACTGGCAGACTTGAGCTAAGGTTGCTCTTCGCATGCGACCAGTTTTGGTGAACGATTTCTCGCCGCTGGTCATCCATGCCTCCCACTGAACTCGGAGTGCCACTTTAAAAGCACGATTCACACTAATGTCCAGTGGCTGCAAATGCTTCGTTGTGCCCCCAGGAATCACAGCTGGAATAGAGTTTGTGCTCTTGATGGCTGCTTTCACCGAATCCGTTATATGAGCCCTCATGCTGTCCAGAACGAGCAACGCTTTTTTTTGGTGAAAAAATCCGCCAGGTCGCTTGACGTAGCACTCATTTAGCCATTCCTTCATTATGTTTTCCATCATCCACCCTTTCTGGTTGACTTTTACCAAGATGTCTTTTGGGAATTTTTCTTTTGGCATAGTGATCCTTTTAAAAATCACCATCGGTGGAAGCTTTACTCCAGATGCGGTGCAGCCCAGAACACAAGTGAAATTTGTTCTCGTGGCCGGTTGTTCTCAGTGTGATGGACGATTCACCTTTCTTGTTTACAGTCCTTGTAAGAGGCAGGTCAAAGGACAGAGGCACTTCATCCATGTTGATGATCTCGTCCGGTCCGATGGAATGTTCATTCATCTTTTTCTGTGTAAATTCGCGGAAGTTCGCTATTTTCTCCTCGTGGTCTGGAGGGAGTTGCTGACACAGAGTCGTCCGTGCCCTGATGGACAGTCCTTTTCGTCTCATAAATCTGAGACACCATGATGGTCCACCAATAAAATCTTCAATATTCATTTCATTGGCGGTTGTTTTGGCTTTCAGTCGGATCTGCACGGTGGAAACACCCCGGCCGTCTGCTCTCTGCGTGTTCACCCAGTCTTCAAGAAAGTTTTCAAGCTCTGGCCATCTGCTTTTCTTACCTCTAAAGGATTTTTTGGTCTTTTTGCATTGACCCAGTTCTTCACGCTGTCGTCTCCAACGTCTCACCATTGACTCATTGATGCCAAGGGTACGCGCAGCAGCTCTATTTCCGTCTTTCACAGCCAGATCAATTGCCTTTAACTTAAAAGCAGCATCATATGCAGTTCTCCGTTTGTTTTCCATACTTCCTCTGTCTCGCTCTCCTACTCTGTTATGCTCTCGTTGCTTTGTGTTGCTCTATTTATTTGGCACGAACTGTCCCGCCTCTTCTCTGGTGTTTCCTTGATAGTGCGCCCCTGCTGGCCGTTAAAAAACCCACAGATAAGCCGCACCATTGTAAAAGCCGCAGGGTCCATGGCAAGTGAAAAAAGTAGCGGCTTATAGTCCGGAAATTACGGTANTTCGGGGCAACGAGCCACCACTATTCCTGCTCAGGTATCGAGCACAGTCCTGACTGTGTTCAGACCATGGGTCTAGCTTGTCATCAGTTGACTGAATCGTCGGGGCGTCGATTCATGCTGCGGGGGTAGGATGTAGCAGGGTGATCGTCTGCAGCTGGGGGACACTGTGCAGCCAATCACCTGGTGAGGGCGCCCTATATATAGGAGAGGAATTTCATTACCCGGTCACCAACCCCTCGCTAACTGATCCGCTTCCGGGTGAACGACCGGTTGCGGCTGACAGCGGTGTGTAGGGCTCACCCTCGCGCAAAGGTAAGAATAGTTTCCTCCTGCGTTAGCAACATGGGAGTCTGTGTATTAATGGCACTCCTGCTTTAGTGTGGGCTCTCTCTTTGCTCGGGGACGAGACGGGTCTTCCTCGTCCAGGTGGGAGGAACTGGACGCCAGGTATGCACCCTGCACTACTCCAGTCATTCGGCTTCCCTATTTTTAATTTGGTTGCTGATTTTTAGAGTCTGCACCTCTGCAGACTCTGCTGTTTTGTTTTATTTGAATTTTATAAAAAGGTTGCTGAAGGCGTAGCGGACAGCGGGCACGCCGAGGACTCCGGGGAGAATCCCCCTGATCGTGAGGGCTTCCTGGGGCGGACCGGCTGGACCACGCCGGCAGGACAGTCATCCAGGCCTGGTTTACAGCCCCAACAGGATTTCAGTGGGTGTGGCCCATCACAGGACACTCGGGTTTTAACTGGAGCCCTCTTGGATTTTATGGACAGCTGGCCCACCAGGGCTGAAGGAAATCAGGCTGTCCCATTGGTTTTATATTTCTCTTAACTGTTTTTATTGTTTTAACTTTTATCTCTTTTACAGGCTGAGCTGCCAGTGGTGAACAGGCCTCGGTTACGGGAGTTTTCTGCGTGTGTGTGACCACCACTCCTGGATGCATGGCACCGTGTGTGGGTGATTTTTGTTTGGTTCTCATTTAATTTGGCCTGATTCGCCTGGTAAGCCTCAGCCTGCCATTTTTGTTTTAATCATTTTTATTAAAATCAGTTTGTTTTTAACCTTGCTTTTACCAATAAAGCATGTTTAATAATTGTGGAACCACGTCTCCTGCCCTTTTGTAGAGTGGACTTATGTGTCCTGTAGTTCCTGGGGTGAAACTCCCCAGGTGGCGTTGAAGAGCGAGGTTTAAGTCGCCTCCGTAGTGCTACACGTAGTAGCGCAGTATATAACAAAACAAAGCAACGCTTGAAAAGGCAATAACGTTAAAGGGCTAAATTAGTTTTCTTTTTAACAAAATAACCAGCATCTTTTCTGAAAACTGCCAACACAGCTCTAAATGTGCAGTAACGCTGCCGTTTATTTTATCAAAATAACCAGAAAGATCAGTCCCGTGTCATCGTTTTAGTCTGTACTAAAACCCCCAAAGTCCTCGTCGTCAGTGTCTGAAACAAACAGACCCAGAATGGACTCGTCAGCCACTCTTTCTCCTTCAAAACCAACGAACTCCTCTTCCTCGGTGTCTGAATCGAACAGCCTCAGAAGAACGGCTTCAGCTGTCGCGCCATCCTCTTCATCACCGTCACGCAACAGTCCAGCTTTCCGAAACCCGTTGGTGATCGTGGATGTTTTCACACTTTTCCATGCTGTCAGGATCCACTGGCAGACTTGAGCTAAGGTTGCTCTTCGCATGCGACCAGTTTTGGTGAACGATTTCTCGCCGCTGGTCATCCATGCCTCCCACTGAACTCGGAGTGCCACTTTAAAAGCACGATTCACACTAATGTCCAGTGGCTGCAAATGCTTCGTTGTGCCCCCAGGAATCACAGCTGGAATAGAGTTTGTGCTCTTGATGGCTGCTTTCACCGAATCCGTTATATGAGCCCTCATGCTGTCCAGAACGAGCAACGCTTTTTTTTGGTGAAAAAATCCGCCAGGTCGCTTGACGTAGCACTCATTTAGCCATTCCTTCATTATGTTTTCCATCATCCACCCTTTCTGGTTGACTTTTACCAAGATGTCTTTTGGGAATTTTTCTTTTGGCATAGTGATCCTTTTAAAAATCACCATCGGTGGAAGCTTTACTCCAGATGCGGTGCAGCCCAGAACACAAGTGAAATTTGTTCTCGTGGCCGGTTGTTCTCAGTGTGATGGACGATTCACCTTTCTTGTTTACAGTCCTTGTAAGAGGCAGGTCAAAGGACAGAGGCACTTCATCCATGTTGATGATCTCGTCCGGTCCGATGGAATGTTCATTCATCTTTTTCTGTGTAAATTCGCGGAAGTTCGCTATTTTCTCCTCGTGGTCTGGAGGGAGTTGCTGACACAGAGTCGTCCGTGCCCTGATGGACAGTCCTTTTCGTCTCATAAATCTGAGACACCATGATGGTCCACCAATAAAATCTTCAATATTCATTTCATTGGCGGTTGTTTTGGCTTTCAGTCGGATCTGCACGGTGGAAACACACCGGCCGTCTGCTCTCTGCGTGTTCACCCAGTCTTCAAGAAAGTTTTCAAGCTCTGGCCATCTGCTTTTCTTACCTCTAAAGGATTTTTTGGTCTTTTTGCATTGACCCAGTTCTTCACGCTGTCGTCTCCAACGTCTCACCATTGACTCATTGATGCCAAGGGTACGCGCAGCAGCTCTATTTCCGTCTTTCACAGCCAGATCAATTGCCTTTAACTTAAAAGCAGCATCATATGCAGTTCTCCGTTTGTTTTCCATACTTCCTCTGTCTCGCTCTCCTACTCTGTTATGCTCTCGTTGCTTTGTGTTGCTCTATTTATTTGGCACGAACTGTCCCGCCTCTTCTCTGGTGTTTCCTTGATAGTGCGCCCCTGCTGGCCGTTAAAAAACCCACAGATAAGCCGCACCATTGTAAAAGCCGCAGGGTCCATGGCAAGTGAAAAAAGTAGCGGCTTATAGTCCGGAAATTACGGTATGCTATTAGAAAACATACTTCCTGTTTTGTAACTCCTCAGAAGTACGTATAAAGAATTTAAAAAACTGTCAGGCAAAAACCTTGTATCTCCAAAAATGCTTTTTTTTTCACGAAATGGAAAAAAAGTGTTTTGTTATAGCCTGTGGGCATTTGTGTGTCCTTAAGTTTTCTGGTTGCACTTCTGGGATTGGCTGCCTGCTCTGCTCCTCCACCTCCTCCTGCAGGAAGCAGCTTCTGCCCACTGATTGGATCCCTCATCTTGTGCTCCACCAATCATCGGAGAACCTTGACTATTTAAGACTTTCACCTGTGTTCCAGTGTGGCTGTTTAATTCGGCTTAAGCAGCTCACCTCAGAGGTTGTGTGTTAGTAGAGACTGGTTTTGTAAATGTTCAGTGTTGGATAGCCTTAGTTTTGTAAATCCTTTTACCTCCCTCTGTGTTTGTCTCCTGGTTCTCTGAGTGGTCTCTTTGTGTTTGGTACTTTAGTTTAGGAGTTGAGATTTGACCTTGTTTTCTTAACTTTTCTTTGTATTGCCCAAGTGGGTCAGGTTAAGTATTTTTGTTAGGCCTGGTAATTGTTGAGCCTTTGTTTTGTAACTTATCTATGTCTTCTTATCCTTTTGTTACACCTTTTTATAAAGAAAAGAACATCGGATAATAAATCTGCCTTTTCAGTTTACCCAGACCAATGGGTTTATGTTACTTCTTTATTCTAAGCTGAGCTGGGTCGTAACAGTTTATTTTACAATGAATAAACACCATGTGGTCACAAATATTTTGTGCACCTTTCATTGAAAAGTCATCCATTAAACTACTAATAGATGTGGAAGATGACCAATACAACAGATTTGTGGGGGAAAAAAATGAAACTATTGAAAGGTGGAAATGCAAGGTTTAAGCCAACTGGACACTGATACATTGCTAAATAACTTATAGTCTCAAAAGTTACCATACCACCAACTAGCGCAGTTTCTTAGCTTCACTAAAATGTTACACAACTGTACTTGGTGCATATGTTTCCACTAGTGAAACCTTTACAGTAACAGCTAATGTATTACTTACATGCTAATATATGCACAGCAAATAATGATTGCAAGATGGACAAGAAACTGATGATTTGTTAGATGTGTACTTTTCTGTTAGATAACTGGTGAAACATTCGACTCAGCTTCTCAGGAGGATAGACTCATAATGAATTGGAGTTGAGCTGTTAAGTTGTCTGACTGGATAATTTTACATCAAATATACACTGGCAAGTTCTGCAAGTTTGATTCAAGCTGTTGAGCTTGGTTGCACATCCTCAATTTCCTATTTGGCTCTTTAATTTCACAAGTGGAAAACTGCCATTTATAACCTCGTTAGACAAATTTATAAGACAAACATATTCTGCCTCGCTGGCTACTGAGCCCTCTGTAACATGAAACCTGGGGCAGTTGTATGGGACTACATTTTCCCACTACACAGATGGACTGAAATTAGACATTATCTTAATTATTTTGCCAACACTGTGCAGTGAGTCAAAGTACAATGAACACATTATCCCTGACTCTGGATGAACCTAACCTTTGCTGAAGAATTTTTACAACAGTTCGGTGTTTGATGAACCTTTTTTGATAATACTTAGAAAGTATTGACCTTTATGTCATTTACATCAAACTATTTGTAAGTCTTTGTAGGTGTCTTTTGTATCAGTGACTGTGGTCATTTATGACCCAGTGTAATAGCACTTGCTTGGATGTGACGTCACATCTAGTGTGGTGACTAGTGAAAGTCTGCATGTTCAGAACTGCATATTAATGTCTTTAGTCTCAACTCTAACTTTGACATTTTCCTCTACACATTTGAGCACTAGCTGAGGTCTTTTAAATTAAAAATGCTGTTTTAGTTTCATGTTGCCGACTTGCCGTGTGATGCTGTAATAAGCAGAACTACAGTATGTACGAAGAGGACGTATTCACTCCTAATGCTGTGTGTCAGATTTACATTGTTCTTGAAGGCATAGGGAAGTTTTATGACTATTAGAGTGGCTGGGTTGCAGCCAGAGCTGCATTGTTTTTGGTTTTGACGGCCAATTATGATTTTTGACAGTTTCTATGCAGCTCTGGCCTGCTGATATCAATTTTGGACAGTTCTGATTTATCTCAAAGGACTATTAATTAACAGGATAATTAAAAAAAAAAAAAAAAAAAACTTGATTAACCTGATAATTATGATTCAATGTGGGAACTTTGTCATCATGAAATAAACTGGAAAAAATGTCACAATTTATATTGCTGCTTTGCAATGGTGCATTTGTTAACTCCCTCTCAAAAAATGTCAATTTAGACGAGCCCCAATTGGATCATCTATACAGAATATTGGCCTATTGTGATCACCAGCCCAGTTTTTGTTGCCTCCCTAGATGCTGCACATTAGGAAAACCTCCTTCATCATTCTGCCAAGGTGGTAATTGGATTACTTTTCAGAATAAGAGTACGAGTACATGCATGTGGTATTGAACAGATATCTAATGCTGCTATTGGTATTGGGACATCCCTACTATTTTTTTACATTTCTGAGAGGCTCACTCTCACCACTTTTATTTGTTAGCAACCCAGCCTCATGTTCTTGATGATTCAGCCACATCAGGGTGTGTGTGGGCCTCACCGTCCTCCATCCAGGACTCTGATACACTGCCACCACGATGATGATGAACCATTAGCTTTCTTCCCTGCATCCAGTGTTTTCACAGTATTACCAGATTGAGTTCGGGGTTGAATCACTCGATTCAGATTTCGGCCTGGAGAATCTTGAGACGGTGATACATTTAGAAGTTTGTGCTGAGTGATGATTAAGTGAGAGAACATCCTCAGCATGTCATCCTGCTCCACCCATTTTAGCTGCAGTAGAGAGACGGATGAAAAAAAGTTTATTCATGCAGAGAAATCCTGTCTTCTCAACTTTGGGGGGAAAATGTCAGAAACTTAAACATTTGCCTTGTTGGACTTGCTTGACTAAAGGAATTCTTGTGAAATAAATTTGATTAGGCTGTTTTTAGTAATTTATTTATAGGTGTATGAATGTCTTGGAGGTTACCTAACCTTGAGTTAATGAAACACTCCATCCTACAGTCACACTCTCCCACTGCTGTCCTTTTTCCTTATATAACTGAACCAAATTAATAACTGGGAAAGAAAAGATAAATGAACCACCACAAATCATTTTCATGGTCGAGTGCTGGCTGTTTTCAATCACACTGGTGGCTGAGTGTAATTTGGTTTCTCCTCCTCTCAACCTTTGTTTTCCACCCGAGCCTTGAGCCCGTGCTCCATCTAACCTCCTTATGTTTCTTTCTTCCAGTCATGTGAGTAACGTGCTGCAAGTCGGCCTTGTGTGTGAGGGTTAGTGGAAAAAGTCTTCCACTCTCTGAGTAATGGTACGAAGCTTGAGGCGAGAGTGGGAGGTGGTTCCTTTAGGAACTCTAGATTCAACGGACCATAGCTCAACTTGTGACAGGATTCATAATGGACTGACCTAATGAAGAACTGCTGGGGGTAACGAGACCACTCGTCACCAAGATCATTGCATGAGCAGGAAGTCATTGACTGCCTGTGGAGGAAGATTGCAGTTTGTCATCATATACCTAAAAGTTCCCTACTCATTTTCACTCCCTTGTCTTCCTTTGCTGGCACTGCATTAATAAGAAAGTACTAGCTCACGGGGTAAATATCCCCTCAGCTGATTCTTATGTGAAGGAGCAGTTGGAAGGAATGATTTGATAATGAGGGCAGATGTGCTGTTATCGATCTCTGCAGCTGCAAGTTAACTGCAGGACTATGTGAAGGACAATGGAATACCAAGAGATCACCCTGCACCGAGAATATTGATCAGTTGTGGAGCTGAGAGGTGTTTCGTTTTAATGAAAAGGACAATATTTATTATAGAATTTAACCATAAACTCAGCAGTAATGGCATGTCCTTTGATTCACATGTTTGCCCTGTTACTTGTGTGTTTGTCATGCTTGTTCAGGCACTGCACTGTGTATTCTGTTATCATATGTGTCATGCAATATATGGGTGTGTCAGGCTCTTTGTTATGGAAAAGTACCAGTGAAGCATGGTATGAGTTCAAGAACATCTGTGAACTAGTTCTTTATTTTCCTACAGTTGAATGGATAACTTGCAGCCTGTGACATTTTAAAGTCTGTATTCTGTTTCCAGTCATGAGACTTGATGAGGAAAACAAACGGCTCAGTTTCAGCCATTCTCCTTAAAGAGGTTGGTTTTTGTTTTGTTTTAAAACATGCCTCTGATTGGTAGGTGCTGTTAGCAAGTATCTCCATTTTTCATCACTTTCATTTTTTACATAAATCTGCTCTGGTTTGATGGATGACTTTTCAAAGTAAATTGTCAAAAAGAGCTTGTATAGTAGACATCCAGGGTTTGTTACTATAAATATGTTTTTAATTTCCTTGGAAGTGACATTTTTGGAGATGCGAGGTTTTTCCCTGACAGCAACAGTGTGTATTTTATTATTTTTGCATGCAGAATCTTGAATAATGTAGAAACATAATCACATTGGGAACAAAAAACTTTGTGTAAATGAAAAAAAAAAGTTTAGCTGTAATAGTAAAGCGAACATGCACATTAATCATTAATATTAAATTATTCTGGTCTTTTTGTTAATGTTTTATATGAGAAATTAAATTACTTCCTTTTGTAAAATAGTCTCTCCAAATAATAACTTAAATCTTTCATATTTATCACATAAAATGTAGTGTAAAACTATAGTTTTGTTATAATCGTGTTCAGTTTGAGTCACTGTTGATGATCTGAATGCTGAAGTTTCTTCTATCAGTTGCTTTGTTGACTTCATGAGAAGTCCTGATGTGTAGCTTGCAGCTGCAACCCAATGGGCTCTGTGCACGCAGCTACGTGAAGTAATTTCCGGTAGAAGGTCAGGATGGACATAAACTTCCGGTAGCCGCTGGAAGCACATACTGTGCTTGCTAGTTTCCTTTCGGGAGCTTGTAAATTTTTCTTTTTTTGCAAATCTTTCTTCTTTTGTTGTGCGTGGCCTTCTATGTTGCGCTTTTATGTGTTCGTGTCCTAAACATGACATGTACACTGACAAAATTTGCATTTCAACAACATACTGACTACAGGTCTAACCACCACTGCTGTGTGCCATTCTGTACAGTATCAACAAGATCAAATTCCCACCTCCCATCTTTAGCACGGAGACCGGAAGTCTCATACCATCCTCACGCCAAACACGGAACTGATGCGTGCACAGAGGCTATTAACTGGCTTATTATTTAGTGGCTTTGTTTTGTCTAAACAGAATGTTTTTTACATTTAATTTTGCCCATAAACTTGTTTTTTAAATCTAATCTCTCTTCTGCTGATGTGCTTTTGAATGTTGCACTGGTCGCCCTGAAAATAGGCTGGTTTTAGTCATCCGCTGATCGATTGGTTTGTCCTTAGGGAAGCTTTAAGAGGAATCACCAAAATACTACTGTGCTTAAACAAAAACCATTCTGATGATAAGCATTCTAACACTTTGTTTTATGACAGCTCTATAAAGCTTATCACTACTTCTTTTGTACTGCCTATCTCAGAAGTGTTCTGATTTCCATTTGCAAGTTGTTTGTAGTCCCAGTGACCAAACATGGTTGAGTGGGATTCAGTTTCACCTGTCAGTGTGGTGAGTTATAAAAGGCAGAAACGCTTCTTCCCCTGGAGGCATTCTGTTGCTGGTGTTAAGCATGTGGGCGAAAAACCAGCCAAAGGAATCTGTATAGATAAAGCTGTGTGTTTGGGGCAGCAGTAACAGAGAATCAGAGGCGTAGCTGCTACAGTGGGTTGTTATTCATCACACAGCTCTCCGCTTGTATTATCTGTCACAATAGCTACGTTGATTTAAAAAGGGATGGGTAATGCATGCACACAGGATGCACACGGTGCTTGGAGGTAGTCAGCCTTTGATTTAGCACAAAATCCCATCCACTGTGGACACAGTCATCCTTGGATGTTTTGTTTCTGATCTGCTGTTAGCAAATGATCAAGAACTCACTCTTCCTTTAAACCGTTTCCAACCTGAGCTAATTGCTGATGGAACAGCCACTTATATGATATATTTCCAAGCATTGTCTGTAAAGTACGGATCCTCACCCAGCGTTTGCACCAGTCAGCAGAAAAACACTATACAGTACGGCTGCAGTGGGGTGTGGGAAACATAATGTATCTGCTGTTACATAATCCCAAGCAAATTACATGTTTGTAGATTTTGAGAGCTCAAGTACTTTTGTGGGGGAAAAAAGCTAATTTAAAGGGATTTTACCAACAGGAAAGATTAATTACCTTTGTTGAAAATCACATAATTTCCCACAAATTATCTTTCCTAGGTTTTGATGTTTTCATGCATGTGTTATTATCGTACCCACTTAGATAAAGACATCATTGAAAATGATAAAGCCCAGTTTAAAGTTCTCCACAGAGAGCTGGTGTGCTGATGCAGAAGCTTTAAAGCTGAGTCACAATTTTTCTGCTGGTATGAGCTAAGAAATCAAATGGATTCATTTGGATCAGTTTGTGCACTTTATGTTATGGTACTTTATTTTGTGATATTTATAGCCCTTGAAGTTTAAATTTATCTTTAATCTTTATTCCAGTTTTTGCATTTGCTTGTTTTTCAGTTAGTATTTCATTCCACTTCTAAGTTCTTAAGTTTTTCTTGGATAGCTCTCACATTTCAGGCTACCATTCCATTAAAAGACTCTTAGTTTCACAGAGCTGCTTTCTTGTCAGTGCCTCACCAGTGAAGTGGAAAGGGCAACTCAGCTGGCCCATGCTGTCACTTTGCTTCAAGGTTTGTTTCTTTTCTCCACCCATGAAACGGCACGAGCAGCTCCCTTGGTCCTCCTTAATGTAATATCGATTGAACAAACTTTCAGCTGGAAGATAAGGGGATGGTTGAGAGTGTCAAACACATTGCGGTCTGTCAGTTGGATGAAAATATTCTAGTATGGATTTTGACTAACTACAAAAGAAATACTGTGAAGGAGTAAATGGGATGCACAGTTTTGGTTTGTCAGTTTTACTGGCATGGTGAAATCACATGTTTGTGACTTGATGCAGAAGTTGTATTAGAACTCAGTAAGGTTTAACAGATAGTAGAAATTAATTTGCATTTTAACTACAAGGATTACACCCAGTGAATAGCAACTAGAGGGCAAGGAAGTACTACTACAGCCTTGAATTGTTTCTTTTTCTATATCAGAGACTCCTACTGAGGGACACGCTGACACATTTATCAAACATTCAGGTCAGGCACCTTAAATTAATAGAAGGGTGATGCATCAGCAAGCAGGAGCTCACTCAGATGAGAACAATATCCCCAGCTGGTCCGATTTCAGATTAAAGGAGATGTACAAACAGGAAACTGCTGAAGTGGTTCATTCATTGACAGACTCTCCGTTATCAGGATCATCTGTTTCCTCTCTGAGATCTGTGGCAGTTTACCAAGAGGGTGTGTCTGTTTGTCCAAGAACAACCTTGTTAACTCTTCCCATTTCTGTCTTCCTTTCTGCTCAGGTTAATCCCAGACCTTTGCTCAGAAATCACCAAGCTTTTTTCTGCAGTACGCTCACCCCCTCCAGTGGTAAGATCCTGTCACTACATTTACAAGATAACATTTATGCACATTTAAATTGTTTATGTAAATAAGTACACATTTAATTTTTTTATGTTTTTTTTATTTCAAACATGCAGACAAAAAATAAAATTCATGATGCATATTCATATAAATTATATAGTGTTCGAAAAGACAGTAGGCTGAAGCAAAGGCTCATTTGGTCCCACTCCTTGCAAAACTTAATTAACTAGCTGTAAAGTTGAGAACTTGTGAATTTCAGCTCCCCCTTGCTGTGTTGCAGACGTGTCCTTGAAGCACAAATATGGCCGTCTGGTTCTGGAGGTGCCGCTGCCATCCAGGAATGAGAAGTGTCTGTTCTTCCTCCGGCCCATGCTGATGACTGTGGGCGATTTGATCAACAACCTGCAGAAAGAGGACAGTGGAGCTGTTGCTTCTGTTCGTTCAACAGGTGTGACACTTTGACGTGTGGGCAGCAGCTAGTTGAAAGTATTCAGTCAGACTGGTTTGTCAGGTTCACAGTCCAAACTATTCTGGGAGGATGCATCAGGATAATCAAGACTTTATGGTTTTGGTTATTCCCTTTTGCTACTGAGATATTAAATAAACATCCTTAAGGTTTTTTAAATAGATACGTTGGTTCTCAGATTGAGATCCTACTGGAAACAGTTACCATGAGCTCAGGTTGCAAAGCTCCTAAAATGAAGCAAAAACTTTACAATCTTTCCAAATAAATATACCAATAAAGTTGAATTATTTGATTTTTTTTTTTTTGTTCTTCGTTTGTTTGGAAGAGTAAAGGTATACCCACCTGGACACAGTATGTGACAAAAGTGACATGTTCTTTTTTTTTTTTTTTTTTTGATGAACTAGTGTGTGTAGGTCACACAAATATTCCTACTTTATCATGTTATGAAAACAAAATTTAAAACGCATTGAGTTAATTCTATGATTCATACATTTTAAGTGCTGTTTCTCCATTCAAACTGAATATTACAATAAATATGAATATCATAGAAATGATGATCTGAGGGTTGTAATTTTCAACTGTCCATCCTCAAACACAAAAATATGTAGAAATCTCTGGAAATATTTTGAGGTAAATGGCAGCTTGAATAGCTTCAACTATACGGGTTATCATGCCTAAATATTATTAAATTTATCTGAAAATAGCTTTGTCCTCCATGGGGTACAAATAAAATGTCTAGAACTTCCCAGTGCTTCAGAGGGAAGGCCTCTGATGTTGGTTATCTGGTGATCAGAACAGACCTGTGCAGCCAGCTCCTCTGGTTAATAGCCTCAGGCTACTTTAACCACAACTTGAATGAGCCACAGAAAGGTGTGCCTGTACTCTGGAGGCTTTAAATGTCACATTGTTAGCATTTAATGATTAAAGTAAGTGACTCTTCTTCACTTGAGAGAAGTTACAAGGCAGTTTGAGCTGATGTTTTGATTCATAATGTAACATTACTTATCAATAAGAAAAAAGATTTAGAATATTTTTCTTTGTCATATCTCATTTCAGTCTGAGAGCTGGAATTTAAAGCTGAATGATTTGCCTGTAGTTATAAACACTTCTATGTAGTTTATTTACATGTTTGTTCCAGTTTCATATGATTACTGTCCTGTCTTTCACCAGATGGAGAACGTGTTGCCAACACCACGCTCATCGACACCCTGCTGGAAAAGGACTTCCAGCTCGTCATCAATGATTCGGTTTATGTTGTTCGTTCTCCTGAAAAGGGTACAGGGTTACACCTAGTCCTGATGATAAATACTCATTATTCTTTCTTTTTTAGTTTCATTCCATCATCCTCCACCTTGTTGCATCTTCTGTTGCAGTGTTTCCGTCCAGTGAGCATGGCAGGGAGATGGAGGATATAAAACACGTTGTGCACATGTTGCACACGGCGCTCCAATTGCCTGAACACCAGCTGCAGAAGGAGAGGCAGCTGCTGGAGAAAATGGACATCCTCAAACAAGAGCTGTCACCTCTTGTGGAGGTTGTAGATTTGCATAAATATCTGTGTGCCATGAAAGAGCTTTTTGCTAAACTGACATTTCAAAAGTTGATAACCCTCCTGTTTTTGTCATGTTTCAGATGAAGGCTCAGCTGTCTCAGACAGCAGAGTTTCATTCCTCCAGGGTTCTCTGGACCGGCATGGCCCTGCTGTCTGTGCAGGGCGGCGCCTTGGCCTGGCTCACCTGGTGGGTCTATTCATGGGATGTGATGGAGCCGGTCACATACTTCATCACCTACTCTACCAGCATGGGGGCCTTCGCCTATTATGTTCTCACCAAACAGGCAAGATTCAAAACATTTATATCCTGAATACCATCAGTTTTTAAAGGACTAGCTCAGCCTATTTAGACAATAAAATAAAAGGTGGAGGAGGTTGTGACTCTCCCCAGAAATGTTTTCACTGCAGGGTTGCCAGATAACATGTACACACTCGACTAAGTATGAAGCCTCAGGTTATAATAAGAGCTCCTTAAAAATACACTTCAGGCTCTTGTTGTCAAACAGGGATGACATTAAAGCTGCATTTATACACACAAGACCAATTTTAACTTTTTTAACTTGGGGGTTTTAGGCTCACCTGACTCCTCAGTGGTTCTCGGTTTTAGACTCGTTGTTTCTGCTGTGTTTGAACTGGTTTCTTGGCTGTCAGATGGAAGCAAGTCTTAGCATAAACCAGTTTTTGTAGTTTTTTTAATACAAATTTATTTTAATCTTCTGTATTTATGTAAGAATTTACCCATGAGCATTTTCATAACCCTTACACAGAAACTAACTTGACTTTTTTTTCTTACATATCTGATAGCTGTTTCACATTTAGATGATATAAACTTTATCTAATTTTTGACATGAAAGCAAAAAGGCATTTCCCAGAATCTTCAGTTCCATCCAGAGCACAGCTGAAAAGACTCATCATGTGAACCAATTGATTTCCTCCGTTCTGATCCTTTTAATTTGTTCCAACAGGATTATATTTATCCAGATGCTAAAGACAGACAGTTTCTACGTTACTTTTATAAAGGGGCTAGAAAGAAGAGATTCAACGTGGAAAGATACAACGAACTGAAGGATGAACTGGCACAGGTTGGCTGATTGTCACATTTATGATCCACTGCTTTCCTAAAATACATTTGATTAAATATGATGGTTCTTTTTATGTCAGGTGGAGGATGACTTGAGACGTCTGAGAAGTCCAAATCAGCTTCACCTACCACTTGAACAGATCCAGCCAAAGGCATAAACGATGCAGAGCCGGGATGAATAACCACTCTGACTCAAACACAACAAAAATCATGATTCGGTTTCACTTACCGGTAGATGATGACACCTTCTACCTTGGAATCCACATTATTCTGAGTTTGTAACATTCCTGGTGCCATATATTGTACTCTAAAGTTATACAAACACTGATAAATAAAGTTTACATTTGCTGAATTATTTATCTCAATCTGTAACATTTTGTAAAATCTTCAATTAAGTGTTTGATTACACCTACTGGCAGAAAAAATAAAAATTAGTAAACAATTTCAGAACATATGAAGGAAGTACAATCTATTTACCATGAAGAATTTTTATTATTTTTTTAACCAAATCAGTAGCTAAAAAGCTACAGTTGTACAAAATCTCAATGACTCAACCACAAAAATACAGTGTCAGCAATTCCTGTGGTAGGTTTCGTTTTGATACAGATCACGTGACACAGCTGGAAGTCACTTAGGTCCACAGCACCAGCTTAAAGAATGAAAAACACCCTCCTATCAGAGGTTTCCTGAGGTTTTCACATAGACTTTGTGACATTTTGGGTGCAAATGCACATGAAAAGTACCGTAAACAGCTGTAATACAAAAGAACAGCACAAACAGGAACACCCTTTTTTAAGAGTTTGAAGGTACGATGTGCATGAAGTGCTTCAACTGTATGTTGTTGACTTTAGTCACTGGGAAATCATTTAAAAAAGAAATTAAATCCTTTCCATCACCCACTGCTTCCTGATTTTTATGCTGTCACTCAATTTAAGACCTGATGAAATGTTACGTTAGCTTAAAAACAACTACAGCTATAACGGGGGGGAAATCCCTGAAAGTTCCAGCTTCATGAAACGCTTTATCAATGGCAGGACGCAATCAAAGAATGTGGAACATAATCACTGAAATGTGCTAGATGTGATCTGATTTATGTGGAGTGGAGAAAATTACAAACCACCACCAACACAATGTAATCCAAGTTTATAAAGCTAAAGACTAGTTCTGACTTTAGAACAAATTACTTTACCCAGAAACATTAAAGTTGTCGATTACATGATTCATCAAGTGTTCATTTGAAAGACAAAGATACAGACTTATTAAAAACATTGATTTCCCTTTTCCTTTTCAGCCACTGCGGCCCTAGTGTTACTTCTTTGGTCGGAAATAGAGTTTCTTAGTGAGCATCGATGCAAAGCAGGGTACTTGTTTCTTCCCAATAGCGCTGGGGTCATTGCATCTCCCAACATGCCTCATGGCCACTTTTCTGTTGACCAGTGTGAGTAACTCGGCGAATTCGAGGGTAGACCCATACTGCTTAAGCAACTCGCACAGATCCTGGATGTACCAGGTGCCATTGACTGTCTCCCTGTGGGAATAGTAACCTTGAAAAAGGACACAAGGGATAAACAAAAGTTTAGATGAGCAGAGGATGAATTAACACAATTTGATGTGATCACATTCAAAAGGACAAAGGATTTTGTGGGATTACAATCAGGTATAGCTTTTACAACAGTTTAACTCAACAAAACAAACCAAACTAACCATCATCATATAATCCTAACAACTTACCCATTGCCACAGAGTAGCACATGATGAAATCAGCCCCAGCGGGGAGGGTATGGATGGAACTGGCGTCCACCACCACCTCATTTGGCGTATTGTCCACCGCATCACAAGGAGTCACCGGCTCATCATGTTGGTCCCCACGACAAGCCTAGAGACACATGTCCAGTTTGTTTTTAATGTCCGGTTTGCAAGAAAGCACACTGACTGGACTCTGTGCTGGCTTGCATGTACCTGAATAATGAAAATCTTTGGTTTCCCTACAAGGGTCTTGCACTTGTCTCCTTTGAACATGGCTGTGATATCCTGGATGCCGATCTTATCATCGTTGGTGTAAACGTGTTCATCCTCACCATGGCTCAGGAAGGCGAGCAGAAAGCAGTCGGCATCTGAATGGTCACCATTGGCAGCTGGAGGGACGTATTTGTTAATTTAAATGCTGTTTCCCTTTAATATACAGAAAAATTCAAATAAAGGAATCACTCAAGTATTTAAAGAAATCATGTAGGAGTACCCTCATGGATTTTATCCAGCACTTCCACCTGTTTGCAGTCTTGGTAAATCCTGACTTCAAAGTTTAGCTCCTGCAGTCTGAACAAAACGTGGGAATAGAATAATATATATTATACATGTAATAAAAGCATACAACTATGCAGCATTTGCCTAGTAAATTTGACCTTTTCTCCAAGTTGTAGCAGTCAGCATTGGTTCCACTTCTGGGGGATAACCCCAGCTCCCAGTAGAAGTGTTCGTGGTTAAAAATAAGAGCAAGCCCTCGCCGTTTGTTGCCCATCTTGTACTCCTCTGCAGGATCCAAATGTATAGAGCTGTTTTAAATATAAAAAAAGTAGCTCACAAATGTTTTGGATTCCAGGAAGATGAAAACAACCAGCTGATAATGGAAATACAAAGGAGACTAAAGTGTTTACCTTCTGATGAAGGCATCAGTCTCTATTAGGTTTTCTGTGTACACTGCTGTAAATGACATTTCAAATTAAAAGCTTATTTTTAATTACTGTTACAGAAGAAAACTTGAAAATCTTTGTTACTGAATTCAATTTTCCACCTTAAGTCAGGACAGACTTAAAGGCAGGAGCCTGGAAGTGGTTTACAACCAACGTAGATATATTTTCCTCATGAATCATGGTTTGCATGCCCAGGCTTATACGTAAAAGGTGTCTCTGGTTGTGAATTGCTTCTGTCAGTGTACTCAGGTATTTACAAGATTTATGATCAAATGTTTGCCCAACACAATAAGTGTATGTTTATGAGGTTTCATTATATTTTCAGTTTTCATTTCATACTGAAGGCACTCAGTTAACTAATAAAATGAAATTTAACAGAGCGAAATAGAAAATGAACTTGTCCAAGTTATAAATCATAATCTGGGCAGTTTCTATTAATAATTTACTAATAGATGGTGAGAGCAGATTTTCTTTTTATAACTTTGTTTCACTTTTGTTTTGACCACAGGCACAAACTGCATTTCAAAGGTTACTCACCTGTACTGTCGGTGGCTGTTTTGTTGTCTTTAACAACACTTCCTGGTAGGGTGGGGACAAACAATAAATTTAAAAAAAACTTTAAAATCTTCAAAAATGACTTCCTGACATTAAGAATTCCAACTATTAAGGTGTAATAACTTTTAAAAATAAAGACAATTCACGTTACAGCACAAAAAGCTCTACTGGAATCGAATCAAACATTGAAAACTAAAAGTAAATGTACTGTTATGCTGTTTGCAAATGCTAGAAACAAGCCCGAGTTTTTTTTTTTTAAGTTTTAAATTACAGATAAATTCATGTTTTTACCTCCGCTGCTACTCTCCGTCTTCTTCGACATGGTTACAGAAGGATCCGATTCTAATGCCGAGCAGAACAAGAAAAGAGCCAACTACACCCTTAGGTGTAGCTCCGCCCACCTAAATGGATTGGCTCAATGAACATCCCAAGAACATGATTGGTCCTAGAAACTGTCAGTCAAAAAGCAGACCGGAAGCAATGGAGTCGATTTTGTTTCTTGACGGCCCGGTCCGCCCTTTATCACAGGATATAAAAAACCAGAAATATTCGACTAGAATCCTTACTTGAACACAGGAAGTGAATATTTTAAAAGTGGAAGTAAAACATAACTTAGTTATTTCACATTGCTGTGAAAAAGTTTTCGCCCCATATAGATTTCTTCTATGGATAAAATACAAAGAATTGGCTCCTGCTACAAACGACAGGCTTCTTAGAATGAAACAGGTCTTTATTATTATCAGTGTGTTAGAACAATGCTGTTGTGTGAGATGTTGCTTATTTTTACATTGTAAACTGACCTGAATATCATAAAAGCTTTTTTCTTCCACATTCATTTGTCTTTTGAAACTGTTGGCTTAAAGACTCAAAAAACATTTTTAGTTCATCACAGGACATTCACAATAAACAACAGTATTCAATATAACATATAAATAATCAGCTACACAGAATTTGTTTTTATTTTGACACTATAAAAACTAACATTGTATCATATTTGTAAACTCTAATAAAGAAAAGTGATGAACGGGGGTTAGTCATATCCAAAGAAGCTTCATCCCTGAGAAAATCTATTAGTGTTAAAGAAGGAAAACTTTGCTGCTGGTGCTCTGTGGGGTCAGAGTCATGTTTCTGATTTTGTTCTTTCCACAGTCTTTCTTTCTGCAGTGGAGTCACAGTTCCTTCTTTATTTCATACTGGCACACACAGGACTCCCGCTGACTGTCCAGGTACGGCTTACACCCCAAATGCATGACAGCATCAAAAAGCAGGGTCACTGTAGACTCACATGCTGTAGAGATGGAAGAGGGGGAACACAAGGAAAAACATGAGCAAACACACAATAAGAAGGTATATAGATATGGAAGTACTAATGTTGAATCTTAAACAATTTTTGTGTATTTCAGTTAATAAAATTACATTTTTATTGTTTTAAGAATAAAAAAGTGACAAAACATTGCCACTCAAAGAGGAAAAACTCAAGAGGTGATGTATGTTTGATTACACTTTATGGCCAAATTAATAGGAATAATACTAAAGAGAATGCTAGTAAGATGCACTTCATTTTCAGGTTTTTGTAGCTCAGATAAGACTAGAGATATCTAAAATGAAGCTGTTTCCCCCTACTGGTCAATTTGTGTATTTAACACACATCCAGTCATGAAAATCTTCTTAAAATTTATACCTGTAAGTTCATTAATGCCAGTGATAATGTGAAAAATTAAAATATTAATTGTTAAAACTGATACCTGGTGGATGAGCAAACAGGAGGGGTCATA
The DNA here is from genome assembly GCA_006937965.1 of Callopanchax toddi. Taxonomy (NCBI): domain Eukaryota; kingdom Metazoa; phylum Chordata; class Actinopteri; order Cyprinodontiformes; family Nothobranchiidae; genus Callopanchax; species Callopanchax toddi. The sequence continues at coordinate 1,650,666 of SSNR01000018.1, forward strand.
ATTCACAACATAAATTCTATTTATTATTACAAAAATGCAAGTTTTATTAATTAAACTGAGTTTGATTTGATGGTCCAGTATCAGGATGCTGCTTTCTGTGAGTAATATTTTAGAACTCAAAAACTGAACAAAAGCAGAAAATGTCATCTTATCTGAACACACCAGATCTTACCTTGGACCGTCTGGGCCAATCCCAGAGTCCTTTGTACATTCCTGCAGATGGTTTCCAGACATTCCTGGAACTGCTCATCACAGTCATGTTTCTCACGGCCACAAGTGTCATAGCAGCGGTCATGCTGGTTACAACATTTGGTCATGGATGGGATGCCTATATCAAACTGGAGACAACAAAACAATTAACTGTTAAGAATCTCACCTAGATAGACCAAGTACAAAAGATGTAGTTGTCTTAGCCCTATTCCCTTGTGTGCAGACACACAAGAAGTTCGTAAACTGGACTAGATTACCTGAAATCCAAAGAGCGGGGAGCCACACCCATTGGGTGGTGGGTTTTTGTACCCAGGACGAGGGATTGGTTTGTATCCTGACAAACAAAAACAAAAGTCAGCAGGTTTTACTGTCCTACCAGAGCTTTTAACTTTGCTGCTCTAGGGAACCATTTGATTTAATGGCTTGCTGAACCACTCAAGGTACTGGACGTACAGATGTCCTCTGTTTCTACACACGTCACACTTAAATGTTTCAGATCAGCAAACAAAGCTCTAAATCAGACAAAGATATAACCTAAATAAAAATAATTAAGGGATAATAAATTTAAAAAATCCAAACCACCTGGTTCTGAGTGAAAAGGTTACTGACCTAAACCTAATAACGATCCTGGTGGCAACAACTAATCCAGTGTTTGTGATAACCAGTGAGTCTCTCATGTCTGTGGAGGGATTTTGTCCCACTCTTCTTCATAGAATTGTTTCTATTTAACCACATAGGGTCAAAAGCCGGTGTACTCCTTCAGGTAGACAGCAGAATCCATGGTTCCATCAGTTACAGCAAGTTGTCCAGGTCCAGAAGCAGCCCCAGACCATCACACTACCACCATGTCTGACTGTTGGGATGTTTTTCTGAAATTGTTTTTGTTTTACTTCAGATGAAATGGGACACACACCTTCCAGAAAGTTCCACTTTTATCTCATCGTCTATATAATATTTTCCCATAAGTCTTGGGGAGCACCGAGATGTTTTTTTTTGTTTGTTTGTTTTGTTAATGTGAGACTGGTCTTTGTGTTGTTTTTGGAGTTAGGAGAGTCAGGAGAACCTTTGGCCTTGGAACTCTCAGGATGCCATTTTTGCATCCTCTTTTTCTCAACTTAACCTTAACTTTGACCAAGTGAGACCAGCAGTGCTTTAGATTTGTGGGTTATTTTTTTCTTGAATTTCTTTAGAACAGGACATGATGTATTGCATTGCTTTTTGAGATCTTTTAGCCTACTTCATGTTGTCACACATTGAAGTGATTTCTTAATTCTACAGGTCTCACAGTAATCAGGCCTATCTTTGTCTGATATTGAAGTTTTTGTGCTGACATGTAACAATTAAGTATGACAAATGGCAAAAACTAAAGAAACTTTTTCTAAGTACTGTAGTTCCTAATTTGCCCATTATTCTTAAAGTTCGTAGTAGTCTGATCGGTGAAATCCATAGAGAAAGGCCTCCTGGAGGAAGCAAACATACCATCACTACATTTATAATGACACAGTCCGTCATCGCCCCCAAATAGGTCCAGCGCTGCGTTCAAGTACGTGTCTATCTTATGTATTCCGTTACGAATAGTTTTCAGAGTCATCCTCCAGTCTGGGGTCTCTGGTTCTTGTTTGCAGGCACAAACATTTGGTAAAAATCCACAGGACAGCAAACACAGCAGCAGCAGAAGAGCCGAGGCGTAGCCGTCAGAGCACCGCGTTTCCCGACACATTATAACCGAGCCAAGGTATTCCTCAGTTCTTAGTCAGGGTGGCATTTCAGTCTTCCAGCCTAAAACATTACCCGTTTTCATTTCTCTTCCAAAACATCGTCTGTGGTACAACTTCCGGGTTTGACGTGGTCACGTGACCCCCTCCAAATGAACTATGATGTCATATTTTGCAACCCACCCTGAAGTTTGTTGAAGTTTGACCTTCCAGTGCTGTCAATAAACAAACAAAACATAAATAACAAACAAACATGAAACTTTAATGTATTTAACGCCTAAAATGTATTATTTCGTGTCATGTGAACTGCATTACCCACAATACACAGGGGCAATCTTTAAAAGACCGTCATACAAAAAAAAAACAAAAAAAAAACCCACACACAAACAAAAGAACAAGATTATGTATACATTGTGTATTGACAGTATTCTGAATGGGCTTTATTTACATTACTGACTCACTTAGGGTTTTTTTAAATTGCTGTTTAATTTATAATTATTGGCACTTTTTCAAAATCAGTCAAACACATATAGTCAATAACATACCGGCTATTTAGATTCTGATACAGATTTTAAATAGTATTTTAGTATTACTGGCTCCATTAAACATAAATGTGTAAAGACATCCAACATTCCGACACTAACTGAATTATTTAGCTAAATAAATATACAGTTGGGAGGTTTTTTTTTAAGCAAATGTCTACAGCATACTTGCTTGTTTCATGTGTCATTTCTTTACTCCATAAAAAAGACCTGCACCCACAATCTGGATGAGCAAGACAGTGAGGTGAGAAGACCTAAATGCATTTATTTTGTTTTACAAAATCAGTTCAATTTGAGGCCTGGTTTTTATGAAAAATGTGAATTAGTTTTACAGAAATCTGCATCATTCATCAAGTCTGTTGTATACCTAATGTTTAACTTAACCCAGGTCTGCATTTGTGATTGCAGGGTTCTACATTTTCAGGCAAGAGATTACATAGCTCCAAAATAATCACTAAAAATATAGGTAGTTTAAAGACATTTTTATAGTACTTTAATTTGCTTGGTTCACATTTTCTAAAGGAGCCAATTATCTCTCATCAGTTCTTTAAGAGCCCTTATTTTTTTGGTCAAAGAAACATTCAAATGATCTAAATTCTATAAAATCCCCCTCACTTAAAAATAGCAAATATGGGAAGAATAAAAGCTAGATTTGTTGAAACTTCTTACCACTTCATGCAAGTGTGAATTCATGCAATCTGAGCAAACAGTATAACAACAGATTTAGAGACAGCGTTACCATTCTATGGAAACAATTTAGTTTTATTTAAATGGTTAGGTGAGCACTGAAGAAAAATGTTTCTTCTATAGTTACCTAATAAGTGGATTAATTTTAAACATTCAAAAATGAAAATGTACAGCCATTTAAGAAGAACAGTTCGACTGTTCGTGTTTAATGCCAACCAGCTTCACAATATGCAACAGAAACCTAATGTGATCCTCACGTTGAAGTAGGAAGATTAAACAAGCACTCTGCTTTTTGTTTCCTTCTTTTGCTCCTTCACGATACAGAAATGGCTGGAGAACAGCCTCCAGAGTGCTTCTGATTCACAACAAGCAGATGATACAGCATAAAGCTGTTCTGTTTGTAGAACTCATCAGTTCTCACGACTGGAAGCAAATATCTTTACAATCAAGTGTCCTTGTTTCCAGAAAAACACACCAAAAAAAAGTAAAGTTCAACATTTTTAAAAAGTCTGGAACGTTTTACAGTGTGTAGACTGGTTCAATGCAATGTAACAAGGCGATTCCTGGGATCAGGCTGGAGTGAGGAAGAGGAGTAGTTCACAGTAATAGACATGAGGGACATTTTTAAACCTAAACAGGACTAATTTCTTTCAATACAATTTTGCTCCTAGTGTAAATCTTCTGTACAGACATCTATTCATATATTTACATTTTCTAAAATGATTCTGATTTATCCGCCTCTGAAGAGGTTATTTAGTCTGTCCAGCTCCTTGCAGTTGTCCATGGTCATGAGTTCTGCCTTCCTGCGCATCCGGTCGTCCCTGTACACCTTAGCAGCATAAAGCAGGTCTGTTTCTGGATGAGACGAGCAAAGAAACAATGTGAGAGGTGTACATGAAAAATCTATGCGAGAAAATAATATTTAGCTGCTGTTACTTACTCGTCTGTCTCTCCTTCCAACAGTTATTTCTGACATTAGTTACATAGTCTTCTTCTACATTTTTCTCAATTTGCTGCACAGCTGAATGTTTAAACTCAGACTTGAAATCTCGGGTGACGTAATATTCGACACGCAGGTTCTGTGTCTGCCTTTTTACAGTCTGACCCGTCGACCTACAAAAGAACAAACAGTTATCCAAGTCACATTTTTTAAAATATGGTAAAGTTTTTAAAAACAGAAACAAATCTTTAATTTAACCATTATAAAGTAAACACAGATGTTAGAAATCAGGGAGCCCATGACATGTCATCACCTTAAAGATATTACAAATAAGCTAAAGCTGCTAGTATGTGTGGCGTTTGCAGAGAATCTACATCTTTTTTGCGATGCCAACAGATTACAGCATGCACTCAGACAGTATGAAAACTCATCACAGGTGCAGCTGCTTTGCAGGAGTAGCCTATTTTTCAGGAATGTAAAAGTGTGATGAATTTACCACAGACTGTAAACAGATTGCTCACTTTTCTTTTGATTACTCAAATATTATTAATGTGGGAATGGGTGAGTACGAATGAGCAAGTCTCATACGCAACACCCCACTGTGGGATAGAATGACTGAATATCACAGAAAGAAACAAAACAAGGTGATTTCAATGTCAAGACTAAAATATTGGAAGGTCCAAGTCAGGTGCCAGCACAGAAGGCGCCTGAGGAGACGCAACATGTGATCTAAACGTAAACAAATGACTCAACAAAGCACTGCTGTGTTAATCTCTAGGTTCACGTTGAAGGATAAAAAGAGGCAAGTGATTTATAGTAAATAATGACACTGTTACATACTTGGTAAAGATTTTGATGCCTATAAAGACAGATTTTATATTTACATAATATTGTGTTGCTACTCTATGTATTTCAATTTTAAGGTTGATTTTATGAGACAGCAGCATATTGTGCAGAGGATTGTAACCATAGATTCATGCAGTCATCCTGCACAAAAGAGCATAGAAATGAAAGATGATAAAAGTTCCTTGTTTGTGCTCCTTAATGCTGAATTCAACACATTGCTTTTAAAAATATATATTTGCTATAGGCCCACTGTTATTGCACATTTCCTTGAGATATTGTTATATAATTTAAAGGTATATCATTAACTCCCATCAGGGATACTTGGCCTTAAAAAAGTAAGTCTGTGATTTAAAATTCACACAAGAAACATTGGAACATGTAAGGCATACATCATATGGTTGGTGTATAATCAACATACAAACAGAATGTGTGTGTGTGTGTGTACATACGGTCTAGAATAGAGGCTGTAGGGTGGAGGGGACACCATCATCTGGCTCAGTATTGATACTAAAATCAAGACCACTACTGGCATCAGCTGGATAAACATTGAAAAACCACCCTATGGAGAAACACACACAAAAATAATCACAACATTTCTGTGTCAAAAATAATAATAAAAGAAGACTACATTTGTCCTCGTCTCCATACGTCTCCTCTTTCTTCTGTTCTCTCCTGTCGGTAATCCGTCTGATGGCTGTAGCTCGTCCTGCCGTTGGTGAAAGTGTGTGTGCTTGCTGTAGACACAAAATCATGAGTAAAGTCAGAGATGTCATGAGTCCTGTTGCTAAACAAGTTACAACTTCAGCTTTACATTCTCCATACACAGGTCAGATTTAAGCAGGTTAAGGTTAAAATCAGATCTGTGATCATTTCGTCTGTATTCACAACAGTGTCCACTTACATGAGGGGAAGCTGCCCCCAAAAAACATGTTGAAGAGGTCCTCAGGTGTGATGTCAGCCTCGAAGCCTCTGTGGAAGTCGAATCCTCCTCTGTGTGAGGGACTCTGGCTGCTCGGCTCCTCCCCTCCTGTCAGGTCATACTGCCGTCTTTTGTCTGGGCTGCTCAGTACTGCATAAGCATTGCCAATCTCTGCAGGAAAAATGAGAAAAGAACATTAAAAGGAAAAAGTTTTACAAACTTTTCTTAATTCTAAAACAATGCGATGCAGCATTTTGGTTTTGACCTCCCTGAGATGCTCTCTTACAAGCTCATCAGTGTTATTATACAGAACTAGACTGCCCTCTGCAGAACTTTACATGTCAAACACCAAACTAACAAGCAGGAAAAGGAAATCTAAGAATGCAGTTACTTTTAAAGGCCTCTGTTGCTCCAGGTGCGTGGTTTTTGTCCGGATGGTACTTGAGAGCTAGTTTTCTGTAGGCTTTCTTCAGCTCATCATCATTGGCTTCCTTATTGACACCAAGAACTTCATAATAGTCCTTACACCGCTTTATTCTAAAAGACAGAAGCAAATAAATGTGGTGGACAGACAAAAAATGGCTATATGTCATGTCATTTTGACAACCAATCTTAGAAAACAAGATGCAATTTTTAATGAATCCCACCACAACACAAAAAAACCTTAGAATAGGATTGAACTGGTAGAAATGTTTAATGAAAAAGCAAATTGTTCAACCTCTAAACTGACTAAAGCTTCTTAGGATCTGTCTGAAAGGTTTATGTTGAAGCTAAATATGTTGTTTTCATTCCATCTCATGAAATCAAATTAAAGCATGTGGAGGTTGCCTGGTATCCATCTCACAGCGCTAAATACTTCTCACAGCCCCCTCATGGGGAAGGACAAAGATATAGACGTTCCCATAGCAATAGCTACATGCACACAAACCCACTGACACTACATTGTATTCATTTGGTCACAAACAAAAAGGTTGTTTTGTTTTAGGAAAGTATTAAAAACTGTAGTCAACCTGTATGTTGTAAGTTCTCACCTTTGCACACCTTCCACCTGGTCTTGAGAAAAGCCTTTATTAGAATCATTTCCTACACTTTCTCTGTTCCCTCCTTCTGAATTGACACCAGTTGATTGTGAGCGTTCTGCTCCTTTCCTGCGATGCGTGCCGTTACCTGCAGAGCTCCCATTCTTCAGTAAAGCATCTAACAAAGCTGAGGAGAAAAAAAAAATGGTATCAACTTAAAACAGTCAGATGAGGGTCAAAGTTTTTAACAAACTTCCTTATGCAAAGATGCAAACACAAAATAGCTCTGTCACCTTAAATAATAAATCAATTTAGAGACTTTTGTGGTGTTACTGCCATGTTGTGTAAAAACAGAGATGGAAAAGTAAAAAAAAAAAAATAATAATCATGTGATATGACTCAAGAGCAGGGTTTCACCAGACAGACTTCAAATTATGTAAAATTCCTGGGATAAGAATTCTTGTTTAAAAACGTAGCACTCCTTTGTCAGAGGAGCTACTTACTCACAACAATGATGTATTTGTATTACTCTCATGTGTTCAGCAAACTTAGTCAAATCTATAAAAAATACAGCCTGTTTCACACACTAATCTGAAGGACTGAAAGTGATGCAAAAGGGATCATGTGATGGTCACAGCTGGGCCTAGAAAAACGCCCAAAATGATCAGAAACGTCACATCACCGTGCTGCAGAAGCCACTTCCAACTGTCTGTGTTCAACGCAGCCAGGGAGAACATTAAGCCAACTACTCCCACATAAACTGGTAATTATTTGATGGTTGCAGTTTCCTTAACCACTGTCCTCAAGACAGCAAACTGAGTTAATATTAATAAATATTACTGATTTCTCAATGGCTGGTAGAAAAAAAAATCATGTTTATCATCTATTTTAGTGTAAAAATTCAGTGTTTGTCACACAGAGTTCTTACACATTCACCTAAATTAACTTCAAGCACTTTTCGAAGATCAAGGTGAGTTTTCAAGATTTTCCACCTTACAATGGTGGACACAAACAAAACATACATACTCAAAATGATTATGCCACTTCCTTGACTCATTAAAGTAAACGTCATTGTTCTATTATTATTTTCAGCTACAGTTTATAGTAGAAATTCACTCTGATTTTGCAGACTGATACAGATTACAGAATTTTATTCAGTTGTAACCAGTGCTGATATATATTAATTCAATAAATACAATACAGAAGCAATACAGCAACAATACGGGCGACAAATCTGCACACGTTTCATTGACATCACATAAACGTCAACCTGAATATTTTTCAGCCAGTTTGTCTTCTGTCTGCTGAGATATTAGAACCAACTTCCTTCCAAATATTTCAAAACATGGTGCATACCTATAAACCATTTTCATTCGCACAATGTCTTTATAATGTTCACGCTGTGCATGTCATAATATTGCAATAAAAGTCAACTGCAATTTATAATCTGAAGGTGTCATTAATAATCTTGTTTTAATTAAAAGCACATTAAAAAGTATAAATATATAAAGCTGCTTTCATGCCATTGTCAAGGTTTCTTATCATTAAGTCATTCAACTTCCTGCTTACAACTTAAATCCGTTACTTGTGCTTTACACATACAGTTACTAATGAATATGACAAGTTTGTCATTAAAGTACAACTTAACTGGCATGCTACAATTTTACAACTGAGCAGTTACTTATCATCCAGGTCCACACTAATTGACCCTAACATGTAATCGATCACAGAGTCTCTGAACCACAGTTCAGCCCTAAGCAGCAGATTTCTGGCATCCTGGTCGTCCTGGATTAGCCAGTCTTTACAGGCTAATCATTCAATTAAAGGATTGGCTCTCGACCTACATTCTTCCTCTTGGCTCCGAATCGCCAGTTGCCAAAATCACCGCAAATTAAGCTACATTACATATTTTACGTGATGTGAAAGCGAAATAATAGCTTATTATTTTCGTCTAATATACCAGCTAAACCTTAGCACTGTTTTAACTGGACGAACAGAAGTTATTTGTATAAACTTTCCCATTTGAATTGGTTGTTATTCTAAAACATGACAGAATAAAACGTAGGCGTGATAGCTTCTTAGCTCTTAATAATTTACTCCTCAATATATGCTGCGAAGCTCATGCTAGTAGGCTAGCTGTCAGGCCAACAGCCTATCTAACGTGACGTCTTTATTCTCACTAACACAGTACGTTATTCTACATTTATGTATGATCGTTAAACTAAATAAAAAAAAGACGCTTCAGTTTGAATTATATTGCGAAACCTCAGCTACATGCTAACACATGATGATGATTCTCATTTGGATGCTTCGCTAAGTTACCTCCGACAAGCTAAAAGACACACCATTTAACCACAAACATCCCAACCTTTGGCTCTGGCAGTTGGATACAACTTCTCTGCTTTGATGAGAAACTTTACAGCTTTCTCCTTGTCTCCAGCTTCGAAGGCTTTCGTCGCTATATTAATACATTTTAATGCTTCGTCTCTATTCCCCTCCATCTTTTTTTTCTCTTCCTCCTCCAGCAGTCAGCTGAGCGGCTGCATCACGTGGTCAACACAAATGTGGCAAGCCGATTTATCATATAATGTTAAGACAGGACGTTAAAGCAGATCTAAATATATCTGTTATTTTAGTCATAAATATAATTTTAGCAACCCAGAAGGACTGACTTCCCATTTTTTTAATTTCGAATATCTGAAATATCCAGTCTGGTCATAAAATTTTCAACTGCCACTTAAACATTTTAATTGTTTTTGCAAACATTCAAAAAAAATTTCTTTCCCAGCACGATTTATTTATTGCATTTTGCAATTTCTCTGAGCTCTGCGTGGTCTGACCTCTGGGTGGAGTTTTGGGGGTGTAAATGATAAAGTTCCATGCTTATACCGTGACTTTTTAATATTTTTGAAGACAAGAAGTAATTTAAAACTGAATGGCCTTGTGTGTGACTTTGAATCAAAATCAGTTAAAAAGTCACCCAATGCCATTAGAAGAGGTAATCATGTTTTGGAATACAAATCTTTGAATGAGGCCCTTTGCACATTTATGATAGTTTTATTTAAAAATAAAAAACACAGTCATATTTCTCTGTATGACTGGTGTTTTGAATTTATCTTCTTCTGATTCATGAACCCCAGAAAACCAGGGTCAAAAATAGAGATTAGCCTGATTCAGCAGCTGAGATTGTTTCCTTCTGAGAAAGTAAAAAGAGCAGAGATTCTCCTACTGGCCTTGATGACACCACTTGTTGCAAGGTTATCAAAAGGGCATTTAGTGAGTTTTTGTCTTTAATGTAACAAAGAATGATGCAATTCCAACATAGTTCATTCATTTATAGAAATATCATGCACTCAGTGACATCATAACACAGAATCAGTTCAGATGTTATATCTGTTATCAAGCAACAACATGACTTCTGTTTAACTGGTTTAAAAGGTTAAAACTTACAGGATGGTGGGGCTTGATCTCAGGTTAGAAAATAGTAAATAGTGTTAACAACATTTATAACTCCCTTTGGTTGGAAGCTTGAGCTAAATATGTTCTTCAATAAGTAAAATATAGAAGTTTGACCCTAACAGAATGGAGAGGTCAAACAACTTCACACCAATCAAAACTGAAGAAGCTGTCAGGATGAGAGGAGGGATGTTTTAGGAACTACTAGAATGTGATTTGCTCACAGCAAATCAATGTGGACAGGATACTGTGTTTTGATTTGATCTGATTTATGGTTGCAGTATTGAATATTTTGAAGTGTTATGGCAGTTATAGCATCTTCAGCAGAAACACCTTTAAGGCAAAGGTAGACCCAGAAAAAGGCAACTAGACTTTTATACTTTCTTGAAGACGTTTCACTCCAAGGTGCGTTCTCAGAGTTTTCTAAATTCTCCAAAATCTTCAATGCAGCTTTTAACCTTTGCACAGTTTCACAACAATTCATGAATGTGATCAAAACATAGTGCATGTAGACCAAAACATCAAATCGCCCTAACGACCCTCAGGAGTGAGGATCAGGGGAGTGTTTATGTTTATAGCAGACGCTTTTATAAAGCAACTTCCAAATGATAATGTAACCAAGAAGTTACCATTGACGCTAACAACAAACTTTTTAGATGGTCGAACACTAGTCTCTGAGGTAACAGTGAGGGAAAAGAACACAGGATAGTGTGAAGGTAGGTGCTAGTCTAGAAGATGTTCTCTGAAGAGCTGGGTCCAGGAGTTTCATGAAGATGGACAGGGACGCCCCTGCTCTGGTAGCTTGGTAGGTCACTCCACCATCGTGAAACGACACGTGAAAAGAGTCTGGATTGTCTTGAGCGTGGTGTAGACACTGCTAGCCGACAATCCTTTGATGACCGGAGTGACCAAGCCGTGATTTAAGCCTTTCCAAGAGGATTCGAGTCGATGGGAGCCGTTCCATTCCGGACTTTGTGTGCACCTTTCTGTTTGGACTAAGAAGCTCCTCAGATGAGAAGGAGTAAAGAAGTCCAGCTGCCTTGTTTCTGGGTCTTACAGGATTAATGCAGCCTGGATGACTGAGAAGCTCCACCAGCACATTTAGGAGAATTTTCAATTCGGGACGTTAGCACCCATTTTTGGAAGTCAATACATTTCTTCGAGCTCTGGTAACCTAAAAACACATTTTACTGCTCAACATGGACTGAAATCATTTCCGTCGGTGTGTCACAGCAGTAAAACCTTTGGCAATTTATTCACAAAAGTACATGAATAAATATACTTATTTTAAAATATGATTTATAATTAGTATTATACTTAGGTATAATCCAAACATGTATCAACGTTCAAGTATTTGAAAACAAATGTAAGATTCTCAAAGTTATAAGAATTTCAACTCACAGGTCTGACCTGTTAAACAGATAGAGAGAAAGACTCGGTGCTGAAAACACGATGAGAATTTTAGAGATCTAATATTTTCTCATGAGGATCCATCTGTCTGTCTTCCTGCCACCAGGTCGTTCAAGCTGGCGTACGTGATGGAGGAAGTTTGGCTTCGAATGAGCCCATGGTGTTGAGAGCTGCATGGATACGGAAATGCAGCCTTGACTCCATACTGTAGTCTCTGTAGTTCGTCCTGCAAAGAACATCCCTTATTAGCTAACACGAGGTGACCAGCAGCTGGTTTGGGTCCCAGCTGTGATTATTTGTGGACTCACCTGGCATTTTCAATGACTGCAATGGCTGTCTGAATGTCTCCTTTCTGCTTGTGCAATAAACCCAGCTCATACATGGTGAATGGTACCAGGTAGGTGTCATGCTTGATGTTGTTTTCACTGCAGAAAAGATTAGAAAAAAATCCAGAAAAATCTACATCGTTGTATCACTTAGGAAAGTAGTTTGCCATGAGCTTCTCTGCAATCAAAAAGAGAGAGTTTTGAGTACTTTTGATGCATAAAGCATTGGGATAACCTCACCTGGAAATGACGTAATTGAAACAGATCTTCGCCTGAACGAGGAGTCCCAGCTGTGTCAGACACAAACCCTTCAACAGCTGCACGACACACTGATCATCCACGTGGTACTCTGATGGAGCTACACATTACACAGACCGTTAGCTGGATTTTTGTACTAAACGCAGCTTTTTAAAACGTACCTATAGTTTTCTCACCTGGATCATTCCTCAGCTGCTCTTCTGCTTTCTCCAGAGTCAACAAGATGTTTCTAGTCAGCTCAGGTCTTTTGCCAACTAGCATGAAGCCATTCCACACATACATCATTTCCTGTGAGAAACGAATGAAGCTTTAGTTAAAGGAAGGAAAAAAAATAGATATAGATAGATGAGTAATTTGACTGGATGGTTGAATGTTCTCACCAAAGCAGGGACAACAAGTTTCCCAGGGTTTGGACTGAAGTATCTCTGGGCCTTCTTCGCAGCAAACTTTTCCGTTGGAATCGATTTCCCTGCTATTCTTATTCTGAGACCATCCACCTGCCTGTAAACCACCCTTCATTTAGTTGATTTATACATCCATCCATCCATCCATTTTCTGTAGCCGCTTAGTCCTCCACAGAGGGTCGCGGGGGGAGCTGGCGCCTATCTCCAGCGGTCAAGGGGCGAGAGGCAGGGGACACCCTGGACGGGTCGCCAGTCCATCGCAGGGTTGATTTATACATGCATACCTATATACATGATCATTTATTTACACACCTGCATAATGCCGCCACATTTTCCCCCAGTTTAGTCACTTCTTCTTCTGGGAGCATGCTCAGGATGGCAGCTTTCTGAAACACATAGGTAGCCTGTACAAGAGAGTAGCAAAATCTTGTAATTGCAGAAAGAATACACATCATTTTTGCTGCAACATGTTCCAGAAATGACCTGGGACCACTTGTTTTCCTTGCAGAGCAGGCTGGCGTATCGATACGCCTCAATCCAGTTTTGTTCGAAGGAGTAGGCCCACATCAGCTCCCAGTAGCACAGGTGGTGAATCTGACGCCACTCCTTCTGAGATGAAATGCACGCCAGGAACTTCTCCTGAGCCTGCAGACTCACTATGAGTATTTAGCATGAGCAGAAATACAGAAAACAAGAGACTAGGACTACTTACAAATGTGAAGTCCCCTTTGAGTACAGCAATTCTCGCGGTGTAGAAAAGCATGAGGGCTCCCTGTGGACAGAAACACTTAAATAATATCCAAACAAATCAGTCTCAATGAAAGGGGAACCAAATGCTTACATTTGGGTATTTATCAGTGTAGGGTTTAAGCAGAGCTTCAGCTTCAGAGAGGTTTCCATCAGCAGTGCCTAAGGAAACAATTCAGGATTGTTTTTTCCACACAAATACAATCTTGAATAATCTAAAACATTACCACATAAATTATAAGACAGATTTTGGCGTGGTCGGCTCACCGAGTGTCACTGTGATGTAGAGGTGATACATCAGCAGGGTCAGAGTGCTGAGAAAAGAACGCAAGCTGTTGCTCGTGGCTCCCTGCCTCAACTCCGACAGACCCAGCTCCTTCAAAACCCATTTACACATTATTTATCAAAACCTTCTACCAAAATCACAACACGGCTCTGATGTCTCCTACCCTGTCTCCAGAGAAGCCCAGAAACTCCATCAGTCTGAGGACTCTGGATGGAAGCAGGGACAGAATCTGACAACAAACACACACAATGAGTCAGCTGGCTGCTTTTCTTTAAAGGTCGTTACATCTCACATAAATTATAAAGATGGACCACATAGATTAGATTTTTGGGAAAGAAATTGTATCATAGATGTCTTTTGGGGTTTATGTCATAATTTAGACATTCCTTTGACATTTTTTTTACAGGAATCTGCAATTAAATGTTTCTTCTTACCAGATTGAATGATCCGATGCCCATGTTGACCCCGCCTCGAAAATGAACATGTGTACTCCTCTGTGTTCCCACATTATTCATGGCGTTTTCCATAGCTTGGCAGTTCCTTGTTTGGAAAACAAGATTTTAATATACAATTCAGTTTTGTTTCATTTAGGATAAGATGTTCCCTCCATGCTTCTCACTTGTAAATCTGATAACTGTTTCTCATCCCCATCCCTCCTCTGATGAAGCTGATTATACTTTCATCCAGAAACGTTAGTGCTGCTTTCTGAATCAACACTTCAGCGCAGCACAGCTCTGCGTGCATCTCTTCTGCCTCAGCAGGGGACGCAAATGAATCAACAGAAAGGGGAAAAAAGGTCAAACATGTCCAAGTTTAGAGACACATAAGTTGTGTTTTTTTTTTCTTTATCTCAAACATTAGGGGGTGACTGAGTCCTGATCCCTAATTTCTGACTTAAGTGATGACTTCTCATTTTAATACCTCTCATTTTTTACTTTGTCAACATAAAGTGTATTTATGGTGCTGAACAACCTTCAGTTGTCGTCCTACCTTCTGTCAGATTGTCTGCTTGACCGTACCACAGGTTGGCCAAGCTCTCCATTATTCCAGTTTTCCTTTGAAATCTACAATAAATAAAAAGGGCAGTGATTATTGGTAACAAGTTTTTCAAAATAAAAATAATTTTAAAATCTTTTTTAAAATCTTGCCCCTGATGGTTTTTTTTTTTTATTCTAGAAGTCAAAGGTTACACAGCAACTTAAAAAAGTATTATAAATTACATTTTGAGTTTCTGAGAATCTGATGTGTTTATAATAATTTAGCAGCTATTTTATATTTGATTTTCAAATGAGTGCAGTAAATGATTGATGATTTCTTTCCTTAAGCATTCATTAACTAGTTAGTTGATTTAAATTCAGAATGTTAAATACATTTATAATGTTATATTTTATTAGAACTTATTTACTTAGTCTGTGTCGCGCACTAACACAGGTTTTATTTTGAAAAATGGTGCTACGAAAACACATCTGGGTTTATGTTTGCTGGAGGATTATTGCTTTTTTGGTTGCTTCAATAAAAAAAATCATTTGCAAATAATCTGAGGCGTGTGCATGTTTTTATGTTAGCTAAACCCACAAAACAAACCCTCATCCAATGCCAAAAGATTAGCCTTCATTTGCACAAAAAACATTTTATTATTAATTTTTCACTGTTAGTTAAATCTTTTTTAACACATTGAGCTTTACACTCATTATCATCAAAAGGTACTGATCTTCTAAGGTCAAATTTAACTTATAAAATGTTACCTGAAAATAATTAAATCCAATAATCATCATCAACAAAGAAACAAATAAATGAAGTGAGAATGATGAATTAGGTTGAATTGGTGCTTTAACGGAGCCATACCTCTGACAGACATGCAGGGCTTCTCTAAGAGACATCATGGCATTATCCATGTCCTTTGGGTCAAAGGTCATAGCAGCCTGCATTAATAAGATGCTGCTGTAGCCCATTGCATGATACATACTTTGACTCTTCCTGATAGACAGAAACAAAAAGATCATTATGTTTTGCACACAAGGTGATATATGGACACACCCACTCAAAGTTTTAACTTTTTATTATCACATAATAATACTGTTTATATCTGAGCAAACTGTTGGCGCTTTGTCTCTGTGGTCAAAGTCAATCAGAACCACCTGGTGGTTTAGGCTGGGTGATTGTAGCACAAAATAAATATCTGCAGAAGAACTGAACCTTTGTCAGCATCCAGCCAGTTTTAATGAGAGATTCTTAATAATAAATCATAATAGTTTGTTGGATAGACCCATTGTCTACATACCAGCACACACCAAGGATAACGGTTCAGTTAATCAACAAATAAAGTCAAAATTATTCCAGGTGACTTACCAAGGCTCTAATACAGCCAGAGCGTCTGCAAACCTGTTGTTCAGGAAAAGATGGAGGGCAACTGTGCATTCCTTCACAGCTGTCTCCAAATCCATTTCAGGGGTTCTGAATCAGGACAGGGACCCAATGAGTGAATTTCATCACAACATGCTTGAATGTATGCAGGAGGTTTTGCTGTGAAGCCTAATTCCCGTATGGGGCTGCATGAATTCTACTCACATTTCATCCTCACCAGTATGGTCTGGATCCACCTTGAAAAAAAGAGATAATCAAAAATAAAAAATTTTTTTCAAAGCTTCCAAAATGTGCAAGATTTTTGCAAAAGGAAAAGCTTTTTTTCTTGCACATAATGAAGTGGAATGAACGGATGAGTCCGGCCCTGGTCCTCTGATGGGGCTGAGGGTTTTCTTGCTCCAACACACCAACTAACTGATTTGTCATCTCATCACCAATCTCCATAGAGACTGATGTATTGGTCTAAAGAAACTAAAATCTGTAAGAGTGTGAAGTCTTACATCTCAGAAACGTATTTAAGGTCATGTGAAAGAAGAAATTATTGATGTTGTCTTTAAAATATCCTGAAGTCTACAACATTTCTGTAGCAATTGCTATTGTTGCACTAGACACAATATTTCTAGGACAGCTGAATCATTTTCTGAAAATGCAAATCTTATAGAAATGCAAAGAAAAATAATCTTAGTCTTTCAAAAACAGTTAGAAACCAAAAGAACATTTCTCCTCAGAGCTCATTCTGTGGAGGCGGTTCAGCTGCTGCAGCACTGACGACATTTAGTCGTTGTTGGGTTTTCTTATTTGTTTGAAACAACAAGGACATTTGTGCAAATCAAATATTCAAATAAAAACAAATAATCAGAACTTACCTCTTGGAATGAATTATTTTTTGTCTCCATTTAGAATCTGATAATAAGAGGTCAAATTGTGGAGTCTTTTTCCAGCCAGACTCTGCAGGGACAGCGTTCTCCTAAAGTTCACACAACTTTGACTCCAGCTCCTTCAAATAATCTGAGACGGTGGGAGTGGTCTTTGTTTTACAGGCTCAGCCCACAAATCTAAAAGAACAGTTTGGACCTGTTTTCTTCCAAAAGGTAGAAACGCCCCTATAGCAAGCTTTACAAAAAAATAAAAGATGAAACCAATCAACCAATAACCACAAATATCACACAATTTATCTGAAAACTTGTAAAGTAAGTAAGTAAGTAAGTAAGTAAAGTTTATTTATATAGCACCTTTCACAGAAAAAATCACAAAGTGAAAGACCAGCGTACAAGTTGAATTTAAAATAATGATCAATGTTTCCTTTAATAACCTCGTTATCATCCATCTTATTACAACTAAGGGTTGCTCCATAAATGTTATTAGAGATGCTCACTGACACCTTGTAGGACTGGAATATTTAACAGCCTAAAATGTTATTTTAGAAAAGTTCCTCAGATGAGAAGCCAAACATCTTCAAAAAACAGGAAAATGTGCTCACTTTTATGTAAAACCCCCCCAAAACTCCTAAGGTAACTGTCCTGGATGATGGAGAATCTGCACCAACCGCCTCAGGCCTCACAGACACATCAGCTAAAATAAAGTGTGGTGGTAGACAGATGCAATTCTCAATAAATAAAAAATACTTCAGTTTGGTGAATTGTATTTGAAACCAGAAGCTGGTTTAATTTGATCTAATGAGCCCAAACCTTCACAGGATCAGTCTCCTAACATTTAGATGTCAATAATGATTTTTAAAAATTTATGGTAAAGGGAGATGATTTTTCTCTAATTAAATGGTGTTTATCTTCCGGTCAAGTTCTGATTTTTTGCCATAAGACAGAAAAGTGTCTGTTGAGGGACAAAGTCCTCGTGTTTCACCAGATTTCTAATATTCACCTGATTTATTTACAGCACAGACCAATCTGATCTGATGAACCACCTGATTTATTTACAGCACAGACCAATCTGATCTGATGAACTCTTTTCCAGAACACTGTGATGATTCTCAGGAGGGTTGACATCAGGACTCCGAGCTGAGTGTCCTTGTGGGAAATGATGTCTCATGCTCAAATTTATAATTTGAGCAAATTAATTCTGGCTTTATCATCTGATATGAGAAGGTTTTGATGAGTGGCTGCTGCTCACAGTCTTCAAAAAACATTAATTACTGATGCACTTTTCACATTTACTTATCTTAAAATACCACTATAGCACTAATCTGTTTAAATAAATCAGCAGAAGTTGGCAGAAGATAGTGAGCAGGGATATGTTGCACACATTCCTCAAATTAATTTCATATTGTGAAATAGTAATCTCATATTTTTAATAGTGCAAAACCAACCTCCTTGTTCCTCAAGAAATAATAATTTTAATACAGTTTTTTAATGTTCAGAATTCTAAAAGTTTGAAATCATAATGTTGTGATTGAAACTAATGGAGTGGAAGAGGAAGGACTTTGCCCTGATCATGGGTCATCAGAGGACAAGTCCTCTAAAGTATTGCTCAAGTTATTCAACCGTAACACAAAGTGAGTCTCATGCAGATTTTGCCCTCATTTATGGTTTTCTGACTGCACACATGATGTGTCAGCCTAAATAATTATTTCTGGTGGTTTTATCATTTCTCTTGTTGAACTATTCTTTGAGATTCTTAGAGATAATCCAATTGAGCGTTAAAGTCAGAGTTTGTCTCTCTGTCTGAAAAAAATTCAATCAAATAATAGAGGTTAAAATAGAGAGATAATAAAATCTGTATAACCTGCAGAAACTGAGTGTACAGTTATATTAAAAAGATTGCGGTTTACAGACCAACAAATAGTTCAAACCAAGAGTTCTCATTTATTTATGTTTTGACAAGTTTCTATTTATGTTTTTCATTAAGTAAAAGTCACGTGCGCGTGCGAAATGTCAATGTTAAATGTTTTATTGGAATTCATGCAGCGCAAACCAAATTTACTGTCTACAACTACATTTCCCGTGGTTCTTCGCGCGTTGAGTTGTTTGGGAGGAAACATGGCGGCATCCAAACAAGTGGCGGATGCTAACACGAATATACCTGATTATGAATACGTCAATGTTAACACCAAACCTTTTCACATCGGCTCTTTTAGGGAGGCATGGCTGACCAGACTGAGGCCAGGAGACTTCTCCTACCAGCAGGAGGACGAAGAGACGTTTGATGCCAACTTTGCTGCGGAGATGGGGCTCGAAGCGGACACATTAGCTGAACTGAAATCAGTCTGCAGGTAGCTAGCGGCTAGCAATTAGCTACATTGTCACATGCTAAAAGATAGTCATTCAGTTCAGTGTTTCACAATATAAAACATTTCTTTACCCTGCTTCTACAGCAAACATCGTAAAAAGATTGTGCTTTTAAATTATAGAAAATGGTCTAGTTGTACTGTTGACATGTTGAAGTTTCTTTGTTGAGAGAAAGGTGAAAATATTAATGTAATGCTCTCAAAAGCCAAGCTGACGCCTTAAAATGCTTGACCTTTATCCAGTTTATTAGGTACACCTGTTTCTGAAAACGAACAGCTGAAATATTGATGCAGTCCTCTAGAGTGTTCTTGTGCATTAGACACGAAATTCCTGGTATTTTATGCTCAAATTTCATTTTTGTTACAAGATGAAAAACAAATGGCTAATTTTAAGCAAAAGGTAAGCAGTTTAGTCATTTAGGTGCTCTTTTCTGTTGGCTTCTGTACCTTACAATATTAATCTGTTCCTTTTCAAGTCTTGACTCACTTCGTTGCCATCCTGAAGACGATCAGCTGAGTAAAGAATGTGTGCCTCCAAACCCAAGGCTGAGAACACTAATGTATAAATCCTCTTTTTATCACAAGTCACTGTCTCACATTCTCAGATGATGTGATTGAGTTTTTCTTTTTAATAGACAAAGAAAAAGAAGGCAAGATCACGCAGCTCCTCCTCCGAACACCCATAAGAACAGACATGACCTCTATGCAGATGAACTGGTGGGTGCAGATTCTATTAATTATCTCATTATTCATGACTGTTGTTTTGTAATCAAAGTCCCACCTTTATGCTCTCCAGGAAAGATTAACTATTGGAAGGCCTCCAGAAGTGGATGTGGACTTGATCCCTGAAGGAGAAGTCATTCTAACCATCAACGTCTACTACCCTGCTGTTTTTGAAAAAGTAAACATTCAACCTTTTCATTCATCTCTTTATTTGTCGGACTGCCTCCAGCCTTCAGTCTGACACAATTCCTGAATGCATTCTCTGTGGATCTGACCTGCCTTTGTGCATGTTCCCCTCAGTTTAACTACGTCAGACCACATGTGACTCTGTTGATGACCGGCTCCCACAGCCTGGTTGACCTCAGGGACGCCATCTGCTGCGTCAGCGACCTGCAAATGTGTGGCGAGTTCAGCAAGACTCCAGATATAGCTCCAGAATACATTAGCAAAGTAACGACGCACCTGTAAACACATACACTCACACATGTACTTTCTAAAAATGGTAGCAATAACCTAAAGGTTCTGTTTGATGTGTTGTTTCAGGACCATTTTAAGTCGGCGTTCTTCTACTTTGAGGGAGTTTTCTACAACGATATGAGATTTCCTGAGTGCCAGGACATCAGCATGTAAGTTTTTTATACTCGTAATCACTGAGACAGTCAAGAATATTTGACTGTTGATTTTCCGTGTTTTTGTGGACCTAGTACTTCTAAACTCTGATTCAAATATACCATGAACTTTATAGGCCAGTGTTCAACATATTTCAAGCAATCAATCAAAACTTTATTTATAAAGCACCTTTAATACAAAGAATTGCAACACAAGCTGGTTTACAGGGTAAAACGCCCCCACATAAACCACATTCCCATCCCTCCTCCACAAAGAGCGCACACACAAAAAACATTGGGCCGAGTACAGATGAACCAGGTAGGTAAGGAAACACCATCAAAGGAGCCCTCTGCTCCGGCAGCAGCAGGTCAACAGCAGCAGCCGAGGCACCGACACAGAGGAGGCAGGGCTGAGACCCCCACCTCCACCCAGGATCTACCTGGAGGAGTACCCAGGCAGCCACAGCTGACCACCGCTCCCGAGGCAGAGGGCTCATTATCATTTCTTACTCTTTAATTTCCACACCAAAGAAAAAAGTTTTGAGTAAATTTCGTGATCCATTTCTGCTCCAGCACTACCATCGAGTGGGCAAAGTCTCACAACTTTCCCCAGTTCAGTCAGGCCAAGATGGAGGACACGCGGTTCGTGGATCTGACGGTGAAAGTGGGATACCCGTACCTCTACTGCCATCAGGGAGACTGTGAACATCTCGTCATCATCACTGACATCAGGTTGGAGCTTCAGTTCCGTGGTTCTTCTTTTCTGTGCGCGCTCCACTTCTTATTTTAAAGTGTGATTAGCAAGAATGCTTGTGCTAAATGGCAGACTAGTTTGATCTTTTGTGGCTTTTGTGTGTGGCTTTAAATGCGTTGGACAAATTAACACAAAATGATGAGAGAAAAGTGTATCACACAAGTAAGACTGGTGACAAAATCTACAAGTCTGAGGTATTACAAAACGTCTTGGACGCCATGTCAGACTGTTAAGTCTATTGGGAAAGATCCAACAACCAATCAGAACAGAGTAGCCCTCTCACCAGTCTGTGATCCAGTCCAGCACAGACTTTTACTTCTTTACTGGCTTAGTCTGCTTACCAGTGTGTGAAAATAAAAATGCTATTTGAGTGTATAAATGGGTTTGAGAGCACTTTGCAGAACATACACAAAGTTTAAATGTTAGAAGTGAATAGCTGCAGATCCTTATTACTGAGTTAACAAGTGAAACACTAGATACAAATTTGTTTCTTGAAATAACCCTGGCTGCTATATTTTAGATTTAGTTGATTGAACTCAATAGTGATTAAATATTTGTTTCTCAGATGTCTGTGGGTTTCACATGTAAAAGTTGACCTTATACTCAACAACCCATGACTTAATTACCAAGTAAGGGTAGATCTGCGTTTTCCCTGAACATCAAACTCTCGGTAGCTGAATCACTAAAATAAAGCACCTCCTTGTCAGACAGGACTTCATTACTCTTATGGGAATTTAAACTTAAACTGAGGTGTATTTGCATCAATGGATGTTAATTGCCAGATGGCTGACGCACAGTTGGCGTCAACAGTGTAACCACACATGAAAGCCACTCTTCACATTAAAAAATGTGGGACAAATTTCAGGCCACCTTCTCTTAGAAATCCTCTTCCTGGTTCTTTATGCTTTTCAGACTGGCCCACAAGAACGACTGCTTGGATAAGAAGCTGTATCCACTCCTCACGCACAAGCATCGGTCCATCACTCAGAAGTGTGCCGTTTGCCATGTTTTCATTGGCAGGTGTGTAAACATTAGGAGCTACATTAGTGAGGCCTTAAACTCTTTTTAAAACTGATCTCTGATCGTTTTCCAGGTGGTACACCACCAGTGACCAGCTGGCTCCCTGTGATCCATGCATTTTCTGTGACAAGTGTTTCCGGATGCTGCATTTTGACACTGAAGGCAACAAACTGGGGGAGTTCTGTGCTTTTCCCTACGTAGACCGAGGTGCCTTTAACTGATGCTTTTCTTTGCTTGAGTGCTCAGATATTGATGTCCTGCTGTATAATACAGTTAAATATTTAATATTTCAGAAAGAAGTGTTTATTTTTACTCTGTGTCCACAGATTTTCATTTTTTTCCCTCAAAGTACCTTTAGTTAAGATTCTTCATGGCTTTAAATCTCAGAAATTACTTTTTGTATTATTGTGTTCATGTCAATAAAAGTAATTACCTACGTTTCTTTGTGTACATTTCTTGGAAAAAAATGTTAGCATCTAAAGAATCTTCATTGTGATCAAGTTTTAACATTTGAAGACCCCCTAACTTTGTCAGTCTCACATTTTCATTAGTTTTTTATTATATTTAAAGTCTTGATTTTTACATCCAGTGATGAGTTGTGAATCTCAGTCCATGATGACAGATTAGAAAACTGGACAGCAAAGTCCCAGATTTTCATTTAATAAAAACCAGCATCAACAAAAGATGTGCTATAACTAAATCTTTATTATGAGATGATGAAACAGATCAGACAGGCACAAAAAATATTCTTATTTACATCTATGTTAAAAGAAAACTTAGACACTTAAACATGGTTAAAAATAAAGCATTATCTTGGTAACTTTGGTAAACAGTTTATTTGTGCATATGAACTGAATTTCTATGAAACATGCATTAGATCAATAAAACTACACACTTTAAGATCTTCTGTCAATGAAATAATTTCTTCAGTCCAAAAATAAATTGTCAAAGAAACGATGGGACCCTAAACATTTAGTTGAAACAACGAATGGTACAAACCATTTTTGTTCATCAGTATCAACATTCATTTATTCTGTCAAAAATCCAATAACCCACTGCAGGTTGCACAAGGAGTCTTGAGTACAAAAATAGAATATGCAGTAAGACATGAGGTGCATGATGCATTTAAATCTGAGCAGCAAAACTAATGGAAAAAGATTGAAAACCTGAACACTATTTTCACAAATGAATTAGTACAGCAGCAAGTCTTTCCTCTCTGGGCGAGTGGGAAACTCAAGTAGACACTTCCTGATCATTTGAGGTGCTAAAAGAAACAAAACAAGTTTAAATGTTAAAAACCCCGATGGATTCTTTTAGTACATGTTGTACTTGTGAAGCACTAATTAATTTATACTGTAGAACAAATTTATTGTCCAAAATATTTCTAATTATTTTACTTGTTACATGAACTCAAACACTGATGAAATCACAGAAGGTAATTCAGCATTTGGATTAGATATTTGAGCCTTCTATGGTTAATTCCCTTTAGAAATAATGGCAGCTGATGGCTAATATATGAAGCTGAATTAATATTTTACCCATCTAAAAATATAAAAACATGATTGCTTAACCTACACATTTATTAACAGCACTTAAAGAGAACTTGGGCATCTAAAAATGAAGAAAAAAAATGTACTGGTATATTAAAAAGCATTTTGCACTTAAAATCACTAAGTACTGAGCTGAGTAGCATCTGCTCCAGTATCTTCTTCCTGCTCAGTAACTGGTTGAGTATGCTTGAGCACAGCCGATAGCAGATTTTTAATAAAAGTGCAAATATTGGATGTTTATTTTTTGGTTCCATTAATTGGTGTTCCACTAATTTTGAAGCACAGAAACTTAATTATCCCTGAACTTAAATGTCAGCCCACGTTCAAGTTTTATTGTAGAGGATAATACTAATGATGTTTAGCTACATCAATGTTTTACTGACGGGGTGGATCAAAGTGCTGCTTGTTGGCTGCAGCACATATAAAGTTGAATCAATCATGAGCTTCATGCTGTAGAATTATAGAAACTAAGTTCTCTAGGGAACTTTTTATTTATGTTAACTTTTTTAGATAGCTTATTTTGGTGTTGCTTTCCATATGTTCAACCAGTCTCTGTAGAGTTACATCTGAGTGTGACATGACAACAAAAATCCAACTTAAAACCTATGATCAGCTGCAGTGTAGTAAAAAAAAAATAGAAACTTTTTAAAAGCGATACAGGAAAAAACCTGGTTAAGTCTGGAACTGACTTGATTTATTTACTCACTGCTGGTGCATATCAGTTCTATCACCAATTAAAAAGAAGAAAAAACCCTCAGTGGTCAGTTTGAAATAAATTTGCTTTTTAGTTACCATGATGGGGTGAGGAAGACATAAAGTTGATGCTGTAGTTTAAACTACCTGTGATTTTCTCCTGCCGAAGCATCTTCTTGCTTCTCCTTCTGCATCTCCTGTTTCTTCTCTTCAGTGTTTACATCACCATTGGTCACCTTGTCTTTTAGAGCATTAAACACAGAATCAGAGACTTGGTTAGACAGAGCCACTGAACTACCGCAGAGAGGAAAGCTCTAAGCAGCATGTGACAATGCACGCAGCACTTCTAAAGGTTACTGGGATTATTAGGATTTTCCATTCATTAGGTATGCTTTACTCTAAAATAAAAAAGACAGATAAACAGATTCTGGTAAAGGGATGTGTGCCAAAAAGGATGTGGCAGCAAATCTGTTAGAGTCTCTTTCTCCCAAGAAAACCACCAAAGATCTCATGATGCCTCAGAAGACAAGGAGTTGGCTCCAAGTAGGGCACCCCTGTTTTTGTTTTACGATTGGCTTTTAAATACGACTTGATGTTCATCGTGAATTTATCAAAATATAAATCATATTTTTTTTTAAATCAACATCTCACAGCTTCAACAAAAACAAATGTGTTATGAAAAACACCAACTTTTATGCAACAAATCTTAAAACAATTCTACTCATAATGGTTTTACTGTTATGGAAAAGAAATCAAATGTCGTCTTAGCCAACGTCATTCTGTCTCCTCACTGATGCAACTGGTGTTCTGGCCTTAACTTTGTAATCACTATTGTCCTAGTAGCTATAGCTGTCTCATGAGGGATGTTCAACAATAAATACACAAATAACCATCTGAGGATTATCAGTTGTACATTTTTGCCATGACAGCTGCAGTAGGGCTGCTCAATTATGGAACAAATTTACATGATTATTCCACAGGAATACTTGTTAAGTTTTATCAAAATACGAGCAACAAGTGACAACCTGAACACACACAAAAAGCAACAATCTGCAGGGCGCACTAGATTGGATCTGTGTTACCAAAGATCTCCATCCTTATAGAGCAGTATATTTTGAATGAATGCATTCAGAAATACATTGCTTTAATCGTCAATAGGTTTTGTCTTGAAGACACAAAGTTATTAAAGGCACACTAGGCAGTTTTGGCTCGTTTTAGCACCCCCTAGTGTCCGTTTTAAATCACTTGCCTAAAAATGAACCGTTAGGAAGTGCGTGTTGTTCAGATAGCAATACAAAATAAACATGCTTGAAATACAGATTTTAAGAAAAAGCAATCATTATCAATAATTGTTAATGTAATCACAAGAAGCCAAAATTTAAAAAGAAATACAAACTATCAAAAGCAAAGCCATGAATTACAGTAGACCATCACTTCATTTTGAGACCTGACTCAGTGGATGATTTCAAGAAAACAACTCTTGCCTAAAACTCTAAATATTTTTTAATAATTTCAGCAATTCTCAGAGTTTATTTTATACTTGAAGCTGCATAGTTCAATCTTTCCCATGTGCAATGCATTCTGGGTCAATGATGAAACAATACAGTAAAACGTGTTTTCATAGTGCTGCTTCAAGCTTAAAGCGGGACTCTGGAGCATTTTTCTCTGTATCAAAGTTTTCTAAATGTTTTAAATGATATTTCAGGTCTAAACTATGATCTATGGGTTGAGTTCCACAACATCTGTCATTCTGATGAAGACCCTCCTTCCTCCTAGAGACCCCTTTCCATTATTTCTTGCCGCCGACATTGTTCAGCCAATGAAATTCAAATTTCTGCATTCTCTCAACATGCACGCGCATCGACCAAACCTGTACCAGTAGGGGGCGCTGTCGTACAGGACGCTCCGTGTGTTTCTCTGCCGTCTCAGCCGTTCACTGAGGACTCACGGCTCATTTCTACAAAAAAACCTACCCATTCTCCAGCTAAAGATGGATTTATTTTTATTTTTAAACCTTTCACCTCACAGAATGGCAAGGCTTGACAGGATTATGCGTTTATTTTGGTCAGAAAGTTCATCCAGGGCCGAGTCAAGTTCAGCTTCAGAGTCCAGCAGCAGCTCTCTGCTAACAGAGCTAATATCAGAAGCAGCAGGGACAGAGAGGGCTCTTCAGACCCTCGTAGTATTGTTGGAATAAGATTGTGAACTGTGAGTGATTAAACCCTACACACTGAGCTGTACAGTTCATGTCCGAAGTATATGCGCCGCGTGCACGCGCGCACACGCGACCGGACGCGCGTGTCGAGATGTTTTGAGGAGGAGCCTTTGGACGCTAGATTCAAAAACTGCTCTCCTGATGAAATCCTCCGGAGTGCTGCTTTAAGTTTTTATATTTATAAAGTTATCAATGATTTACTAGGAAACAGAAGGAGCTCCTAAAAGCCCTGCAGCTACCCTGATGCTTTTAAAAGAACTGTTTGGACTTTTCGAAGCAGAGTTCTGTTTTAACAGTCATCAGTAACACCGCATAGAAAATTGCACGAGTGTGTTGCTTGTTGTAATATTAGACACCAGTAACAAAGCGCTTTTCCTGCTCAGATGAACCATTCATTTAGCAAATACAGCTTCTTTACATGGGTAAAGCAAACTAACTCTAAAATGAACTACATTGAAGTTATCACTGTTTTTCAGCTCAGTGGTGCCAAATGGTCTGAATCCTACAGACTTTTTTATTGGTTCGTATTTTGTTAAGGTGTAGCTCAGTCCATGCATGTTCAACTATTTCTAGGACTTCATAAAGCCTTTGGTAGCAGGATCTACCGAATAAAATGTGATGTCATAATCAGAGTATTTAGCACCTTATTTCTGTATTTTAATTTCTATAGTATCATCAATGCTGAATTCAGAGATTATTGAAATGGTAACAACTCAGAAAACATGTTTGTCAGTTCCAGACAGTTTCTAATGAATGTTCATTCATTTATCAGAATAATGAATAGTACCTGTGCTGTTGTCTTTAACGTGTTCGGCTCTCTTTAGCGCTCCTTTCTTTGCTTCTTCATACTGCCGCTGTTCAGCTAAAGACTTGTTCAGCACCTGGCTGAGGACACAGTCTCCTTCTCCAACTAGAAACATGGTCTTAAACTTGTTATACAACATGGTGGCCTTGTCCATGATATCCTGGCTGGCTTTAAATCTCCGGATCTACAAAACAGACAACATGCATTAATATTCAACCTAATGGTTCAGACCACTGGGTGTTGAAAACACTCTGCTTCTACCTTTTTTAAGGTTGCAATAAGTTCACTGTGTCTCTGCAGGTGCTGAGTTGTGACTTGAAGAGAACTTATCTCATCTAATGCGTCCAAACACTTCTTAATATCCTGGAGAGAAAAAAGGGAATTTAAACAGCACTAAAAATTTAAATAGCACTTTGGTCCTGTGGGTTGTAAGTGCTTTATAATAAAGCTGGTATGGTGTGGTAAATACACTACATATTCTGAGATTACATTTCTAAAAGATTATTTCAGGCTTCTGCTGCTTTATATCCATCTAAAGTCAACAAAATGTGTCATGTTGAACCGATTTTACTAAACTAGAACTTTCCACATGACACATTCTAGGATTAAACAGTAATTATAATTGTCTTAGAACCACAGTTGTATTTTTTTGAGTATTTTCATAAACAGTTAGTAGATAAATTAAGAAATGTCATTACAAAGTTTGTGTAAAGGTGCTGCTTGAGTTCTTTGTGTCCAGCTGAGGTGTTCTTTGAATAAAATCCATATAAACTTCAAACAGACTCTGCTCTCTTCTAAAATGATTAAAATGCTCTGATTTTTATGGCCAAGTGATGTAGACCAGTTAAAATATACTAGTTTACTATAAACACAAAGTCTCTTTAAAGACCTAGTCTTCAATAAGAGTGTTACACCTGTCATAAATCCTCCAATTAGCAAAACCACGTCCTGAAAACTATCAAAATTTGAGTGCAAACATAACGAGAGGACATGTTGATCTAAAACACATCTCCATACAATGATGAACAAAACTGTTCCAAGAAATCCCTTAAAATATTCCAGAAAACATTCAGACAACTGACAAAAACACTTGTTTCTATGTAAACTGTGTGATAGATAAGCTGTAACTGTGTCATCATAATATTAACCATATGTTTAAAGATAGATAAAAATGAATCAGAAACCATCAAAATGCCTTAAAGTTTCTGTGTGATAAATCCAGGCAGACAGTAAAACAAGTTAGTCACCTAATCCTAATAAATAAAATTAGATACAGTAGTTGTTAATGTAGGATTTGATCTGCTTTTAACATGAACGTAACACACTGCATTAATAAAAGCAGTTTCCCCTTTCTCACAGGTGATGCATCATTTAAGTGTTTTATTTTCCTCTCAAAATGCCAAGAGGAGCTAAACGATCTGGAAAAAAGGAAATATTACTGCAATTAGAGCTTCTCCTCACATTAATGGATAATTAATAGCAAACAGAGTCCTCAGGCAATGCAGTAAACACACAAAGAGCTAATTAGGAGCTCTTTGTGACACACGTTGGTGGTCATATATTTGTGCTTTATGCCATTGTGTTGTTCCTGAAATAGCTGCAGAATGTAAATTTGTGAACATATGCAGAAAAGTAAATGCAGCGTTAAGATTAACAAAATGGTCTCAACGTTTTGTCTCAGATCATAAATTAAAGAAGGAAAAACATAAAACCATTAATTTAAAAAAATATATTTGTATCTGATTTCATTCACTTCTGATCCAACAATGAACTTACCGGGTTATCAATTTTCAGTGAAATTCTAATTTCACTGTGGAGTTTCTGGAGTTTTAAGTCAGTTGACACTTCTGAAAAATAAAATTGGGAAATAAAATTACAAAAAAAATAACACTAACTAAACACACTGAAAACATCATTTGTTTTTATTATTTCATATTTACCTTTTTTCTTTGGTCCTGCCTCAGTTTTCTTCACTTCATCTTTGACAGGTCTGAAAAACAGGAAGCACCCACGCTGAATCAGAACCCATCACCTCTACTGGCTGGGTCTTCTACAGTTTACTCATGCAGACTTCAGTCTTAAACAAATATAGTGACAATCTGTCTCTGGAAGTGTTTAAATATCAAACTGGTTGTCCAAAGTTGTTTTGCATGGACATTCAGGTCTGCTGTTTCAGAGATCCTTACAGCGTTTTCCGTGTAAACCTGTTGATTTGATTGTGATATATATCCTTTAGCTTCCTTTTTGGAGCCTTAGTGTGGTCTTTTCACTTGTAATGAGTCCTACTAATAAAAATATGCTTCAGTTTTAGAGCATCTAAAATATTGAACCTCCATTCTTTAAAGCTTTTGACAGTTTAGATGTTAAACATGTGCAGTTTGCACTTCAGGCACATAATCAACATGAACTTGGATAAATTCTGGTGAACAAATAAAATGACATCACTTCCCACACATTGGAACATTACACCATTTTTCCTTTAAATAACAAAACTAAACTAGCAGGCATCATAATCTCCAATCAGGATGCTGGTTGTAAACTTACTCTCTCACTTCGTCTGCTTTCCACCGTCGCACGTCTTTGTCCATTTCTGAGTTGAGTACTTTCTTTTTGCCTTTGTTTTTCTGAGACAAAAATAACAATAAAAAAAAATCATCTTAGTTTTATTGAAAACAGTTGTGAGTATAATAAATGAGAAAAGCTTGTATTTGTGTGAACACTTGCCTCATCATCATCATCAGAGCCAGACGAGCTGTCGTCCTTGGACTGCTTCTTCTTCTTTGCTTCGGGCTCTTTAGGCTCCGTCTCCTTGCCTTTACTGCCTTCTCTTTTTTTTCCCTTTTCCTCCTCTACACTTGGCTGCTTATCATCTGGTGCCCTCTTCCTCTTTTTGTCTGATTCACTACCATCCCTTCAAAAATAACAACAAAAGGTGTGTTATTCTCAGTGGTTATCAGGGACAGCTTCATGATTTACTCTCTAAACTTGTAATGAAACTTAAGGTATGTGGATGTAATTTTTATTCTTTCTGTGTGAATAGTCAGCAAATATGCAAATAAATAAAGAGCGTTTTGTCATTTTTCCCATATTTACATTTCACTCCCAGAGCCCTGCTGGTCCTGCTGCTGAACTGAGAGCAACTTGTCACTTTTGGGCTTCCTGCCTCTTTTTTTAGGACCCTCTCCACCTGATCAGAGAGAAACACACAAACAAAGCATTTACTCATTTTGTGCATCAAGGAAATTACTGCTGAAGTTTTGCGGTCCCTCAAAATTACAATCAACACTTTCAGAAAATTGTGCATAACTAATAATGCATTCATCCACCAATGTGAATTGATCCACTTTCAGCTGAGCAAACAGCAGGACATCTTTATTTGCACTGACTGACCTAATAAATATCTACCTTCTGAATAATTCTGAGCCATGTGAAGCCTACCTGAGGGACTAACAGGACTTTCTGGAGCTTCATCTTTTTCATTCTCCTGTTCGGCATCATCCTGTAAAAAAAAAAAAAAAAACAGTTAAAAGATTTCCTACAACTTATTTAAGCTAAATGCAGTCTTTTAAAAAAAATGAACAGATTTCAGACCAAAAAAACACAACCTTTTTCTTCCTTCCTCTCTTGGATTTGGAAACATCGGTTGAATCTTTTGGAGCAGAACTCTAAAAAGAACAAAATAAAATGCTTTTACACCTGATAACAAATCCCAGCTGTTAGGAATTTAACTCAACATAACATTATCAACATGGCAGAAAAGGAAAATGCGGAATACAAAAACCATTAGCTCAGAAAAATCTTACCCCATCTTCGATTTTAGAACAATGGCGACCCCTAGTGTATAACTGCATTAATACAGTCATATGTGCCTTATAAAGATATTTTTACTACAAACTTCTAGATAAATTACCCAACTTACCTGATAAAATTAATCCATACTTACCATTAGTTGTTTGCAAATCTGATTTTTTTAAATCCAAAAGCATATTAATAGATCTAGCGTTCCACTATAGATACTATGGAACACTGTATACATTTTATATTAGTTTATTTTAACAAAGATGCACATTTGAGCTCAATTATTTCAGGTACATTGAGAAGAATGTCATAACTTATCTTTCACCAATATACACAGTAATAAATTATAATATAAACACTAGAATCATGCAGGAGATGGTTTTAGCAGCAGGAAATGGAAGCGCTACACACAGTGGTCTCAGCAAGAACAAACAGGAAGAAAACACACTTGTGTAATTTTCATAAAGCCACAATTAGAACTATGTTTAAAGCATGAGTCAATTTGATTATTCTAACTGCTTTAGCAAAGTTTTAGTTCTACTTTAGTTTGTTTGTAAATTGCTCATCACCCAAGCAGCACTGAAACACCAATCCCAAACCAAACACTCCAAACAAGCACCGACAAAAGTTTGTGGCCACAAACAATAAATTTGGACTCGATCAGAAATGAACCACTGATTGAAAATGAAAAACCACCAGGTGTTACATGCTTTTTCATTAAAAGTATAAGATGACCTGCACCGCTTTATGGCATCCCAGCATGCAAAGTACGTACATCCTGGTCCTGAGGACCCTGCTCAGAGATCAGAGACCCTTCCTCCTCCTCTTTCTCATTCTCCTGCTCAGCCTCACTTCCTGGAACCTGAATGCACCCAAGACACAGCATAGGACGCAGTGTGGTGGGGTGAACGAGTCTTGAAAGGGAGAAAAGTTAGCGAGTATTCTAGTGTTGCTCTTAGCATACAAGTCTGCTGTTCAGTTAGGGAAGAGTAAGACTACTGAAGTGAAAACTACTGCCTGCAGTGATATGAGATTCATTATGAGGCAGACACACACATTAAAGAAGCTTTTTGAGGGGCAGCTAAAAACAAAGTGACAACACAGGAAGCAAAACAGAAGAGAGTCACTGCAGTGAAGCAACTGTAAACATTTACAAGAAAACAACCATTTTAGATTTAAAAAAGAAGCTTACTTTGGATTTCGCTCCTTTGTCAGCTGCATCATCTTCTCCTTCAGGACTGCTGTCTGAATCCTTTTCAGTGAAAGAATCAGGAGGCACCGGCTTTATATTAAAAGATAAACATACTTAAATAAGAAAAAATGCACAAAGATGTAACACAAAACACAGCCCTGTACATCTCCATCGTGAGGTTTTATCAAATGATGTGACAGCAGAAAACAGCATGTTGTGATGCTGGACTACGTATGTTTACGAGGTGCACAGTTTACAACTTAAACAACACTTTAACCAACCAGTTGTAGTGACTAATAATAATCCTGTATCTGTTCCCTAAAAACAACACACAGTTCACCAAGCCTTTCAAACTCTAATCTAATGATGAACACCTGCATCCATGAAAGTCCTGTGTGTGTGAAAATACTATGATTGGGCAAATGATTCACAAGGAAACAGCAGTGATTGGATAAAATGGAAGGTTATTCCTGCTGAACTGTCAGATATGCATGAATTTATGTGATCACAGTGTCCTTTGAGGACTGATGAATTCCTGTTCTCCACAGAAAGCTGATAATTCTCTTTACTCCCTCATGGAGGCATTCATCCCGCTGGAGCCAAAACAAGTTAAATTACCTGCAGCATTAAGGGAGCAGACCAAAGAACTTTCTGTTTCGATTAACTTTTCTGGTCAGGTAAAGCACTCTGGGTCACAAAACAAGGTGGAAAATAACCCCAAGTCCATAAAAAAATAAAACTCTAAAACTCAATAAAGTACTTTGATATTGTAAAACTGGCTTCTATGCTTCAGTTCAAGAGATGCACACTGAAAATTTTCTTTTACAGATGTACCTTGGGCGCAGTAAGCTCAACTTTTGGGTTATTCTCAATCTCCCACAATCCTTCATTGAAGCCTTTCCTCTTGTTGGGCTTTGCATACTTCTCTTTGTTCAGTTGGTATGGAAAGATATCTTTTGGGCCAAGAAACGCTCTGTTGGAAAGAAAAAGGGTTTCAAGGACACCTGTAAATGGAATACTTTCTAAACTATAAAAAATGTAGCAGGTTAAGTACGAAGCGGAGGAAGAGTGGAAACTCGGTCCAAACGTTCATCAAACATTTATGCATAAAAAATCACGCTCATAATAAGATAAAGTATTTGCCCCTTACAGATTTCTTGTTTTTGCTTTTGCACCAGGATGCTTTTTGGCAAATATGCGATAAACATGTGCGTTCTTTTTGGTCAGGAGAGGTTGTGACCTTGGAACTCTCCCATGATGAAATTTTTGTCCCCTTCTCTTTCTTATTGTTTAATCATGACCTCTGACCTTAACGAAGTGAGACCTGCAGTGCTTTAGATATCCGGGGTTCTTTTGTTCTTGAATCTCTTCAGAACAGGGCATGATGTATTGCTTTTTTAGATCTTTTAGCCTACTTCATGTTGTCAAGACAGGTTCAGTTGAAGTGATTTCTTGATTCTACAAGTCTGGCAGGAATCAGGCCAGGGTGTGGCTAGTGAAATTGAACTCGGCTTCTCAAATAATGTGGTTAATCACAGTACATGCATGATTTAACAAGGGTGGCCATTACTTTTTCACATAGGACCAGGTTGGTTTGGTAGCTTTTTCCTCCAATAAGTGAAATCACCATTTGAAAAGTGAATTTCATATTTACCTGGGTTATTTCTGTTGTATACTGAAGTGTGTTTGCTAATCTAAAACATTTAAGTGTGACAGAAAAAATTTGAAAAAATGTATTGTGTGTGCTTATTGCATTGCAGATATGATAGTTTAAAACACCCAGATGAATCACACAGTCTAAAATATGCAAAAACAATTTAAATGGGACTTTCTCTGAGCTACTCAAGTTCCCTCATGGCTTCCCCCTTCATAATGATAGACTCAAACAGTGCATGCAAAAAGTTTCTGACACCTCCACCACAGAATCCTTTAATTTTGTTATTCTACAAAACTTCCTCCAGGTGACACCAAGTGTCAGAAATATTTTATGCTTTCCCTTGTCATTCATACCACCTAAGTGAAATTTTAATGGGATTACATTGCACCTGCTCAATTAAACTAAAGGATGTGGTTTGTTTATACTAACGTTTCATGGGTCCCGAAGAAGAAAATGGGATACTTGATGTTGGATGGCTTCACAGCACCATCTGGCACTTCATCAATCTGCCAAAGAAAAAGAAAGCATGCATTTAATTGTGACAGAGTATATAATTTGCATATGTTTTATGCCGTTAATTACGATCCAGGCTTACTCTGGCAGGCCAGTGAGGATAGCCTTTCATCTTGGCAAAAATAAGATCACCTGGCTTCCAATCTTGAGCCATACTGGAGGTTACTAACAAACTGGAAACAGTAAACATAGTTAACCTGACTATCACTCAGTCTCTTTCATCACACCACGTATCAGTTCAACGTAATAAAGTTCAAATAAGAGAGACACCAGACTACTGTATTCAAAGCCCATTACACTTGCTAAGTGAAAGCAAAGTTAACAAGCAGCATGTTAACAGCATCAGCAGACGTCACATTTAAGCTAGCTCCTAGCGATTAACTGGTAATAAAAACACCCACTGTTTCATTCGTTTACCTCTTTTGTGTGTATCAGTCGTAAATGGAAGCAGGGTTTTAGCTACAATTACATACATTCATAATTATTTCAACGCAAAAACACACCTCTGCTTTCCGCACAGTCTGATGCACGTTTTCCGCTCCCGCGCGGGACGTCGACGGACTCTACCATCTCAGTGGTGGCGTAGAGGGAGGGTATGTTTTAAAACCATGTTGCCATGCTTACTAGGTTATCTTTAAGTAACTTAAAAACATTTAGAACATCACAAATACACACCGCGTACTTGTTTAGGTCCAGTCGTTGTTCTCTCGAGCTGCAAAATGGAATTTAGAAGAGCAAAGTTTGTTGAGATCGTCCTACTGGTCTAAAGATCGTCTACATAAGCAGATGGGTTTCCGGATAATTTTACGGCCTACGCTTGGCTTGAAGGTGACGTTGCAATAAACAAATATGCGTTCTTCTAAAAAAAGTCACACGCAAATATACGATAGAAAAAAACATTAATATTTATGCATATATTTACATACCGTTAAATACCGAGTCAGTAAGAATAATCAATCTTTTTGGTAGTCATAGCAGGTGTCATTGCATCCGGTAATACAAAGAAGATCAGAGTGAGAGCTCTTCGTGTTTTTTTTTTTTTTTTTTTTTTTTTTTAGTGGTGGTGCTGATGATGCTACTCTGCTACAGAACAGGAGCCCCCATCATGAATGTATCAATCTCTCCTTAGGTGGAGGCATATGGTTTTCAAATCACTTATTATCTAAAGGCACAAAAAAAAAAAAAAAAAAGAAGATAATTAACCATGCCCTCACCCTCTCAAAATTGCAAGAATATTTTGTGATTTTTGATTCTTCAATGCACAATAAGTCTTTATTCCTCTACATTTCATACAGGCAGCAAATGTTTCACATGACTTGCATGATACAAAAAAAATGTGTTGAATGAAATAGATTTCTAGAGTCTATATTAACATATTCGCTTTAAGTTTTTGAAATTTTGAGGATTAAAATTGCATTTTTTATAGACAACAGTAAAACTGTAGATAACACAAGGAGCAGAGATGGTGAAGAGTGAAAGGGCAGATGAGAAAATCTACAGGTGAAGAAAAAAGAATTACAGTTACACAGAGAAGGTAGAAATCAACGTTATCAAATCATAAATCAGAAAGCGTTTTAATGAATTTGCAGAAAAAACTTGCTGCTCATATTTCAGCTTTTTAAAAAGATACAACTTAAAAAAGTTCATCTTTCTTTTTTTATTTATAATTTTCTCCACATTTTGCAGATTTTGCAAAACAAATTGCTGCTAAAAATATAAGTATAGTTTTTAATATAGTATATAATACACTGGAATAGATTACACCTTACATTTTGGGCATTCTGACAATGTGAGGAGTCTTTTGCGACCTCTGGTGGTTAAATTGAGGCATAGCACCTGAAGTGATCTCGAAAGGCTCTCAGAATAAACAGAGAATATTGGTTTATTTCTCCTTCATCGTTTTTTACACATCGCCATTGTTTTGATGACAACAATGATTATGCAAATGTATATTTTTTACAACTGATTTTTAAAATGTAAAAAATGAATGTGTCCATCACAGTGGACACCATATTTCCATAGGTCTACATGTGAAACTGAGCCATGATTACAGTAGATGTATTAATGCAATTGGTGCAATTGATCATTTTCTGTGGTAGAAATTTTGTGAAATAGGTTGGACAGATCCTGTGTGCTTGTTTCCTTAATTTAGGAGAATAAAGTTCAAAGAAAAGTTTGAGATAATCAGTTAAAGAAAACAAATACACTTTTTACTTGTCAACTTCACAGCTCTGAAGCACTTCCATCTGCTGCAACATTGCAGACTGCTGAGATAATTGATGGTGACCTTGATATTTGTACCCACAAAGATATACAAGCATCATAAAGTGTGAGTGCTATAAAGACAATAGATGCTGATAGTTGAAGGACAGACACACATCCACAGATTCCCAGTGAGGGGCATGAGGGAGAAGAGGAGGCCACACTGGAACAGAGGAAGGTGGATAAGACAAAAGAAAAAAAGAGAGGTGGAACTTCAGTCCATATCCAGGAATAACTCACAGGAGCAACCAGGTCCCTTACCCAGCCTGTGAGGTGAGAGACCTTGATGTTGGACCCCAGCCAGCATAGAGGGGTTCCTACTTAGACACACAACTACAACAGAGGCCAGGGATGGAACAGTGGAGAGATGACAGGGTGTGCATGGATATGAATGTGTATCCTTCACCCTGGCAGATGAGGTTGTGTCAGAACATCCCAACCCACTCTGTCTCCGAGGGCCACAGAGTCCTGCTATCCTCCCTCACTCATTTGTTAACCTGCCTCTCTACTTCTCAGAGTCCTCGCTCATGCTAGGAGACTTTATGTATGACCAGTGCTATTCAAAATCACCTGCTTCAGTGCCGTCCTCTGGCCACCGTGACAATGAGAAAACCCAGAAAGGGATCAGATTTCATGAAGCCACTCATTTGCTTTAGACATGAATTGAATAAAGTTACAAGATTTCAAACAGCACAAAATGATAACTGAGCTCTAATGTCAATAAAAAAATCAGACATTGTTTTTGATTATCTAAAATACCCTCCAGTCACAACCACCTCTCTCCTTATTAAAATGTCATTGGTTCTAATTTTTATAAGCAGTGATTATGTCATGTATTGGTGCTGTTTCATCCTGTTGTGTGCCTCCTTTATGGGACTGGGGTTTCCCCCCTAAATTTCACATTGTTACAAAGCACATTTGACAAGTCATGGCAATAAAACACTAATGTTAAATAAGGTTAAGATCACAGATAAATGACAAGCATTTGCACATTTTTACTGTAACAGTAAACAACAACAAAGTTAAACTACTGATATATCCCATTTTCTTACGGCCATACCTCAACAACATCATGACCCAACAAATACTGTTATACCTCACAGCCACAACTGCAGCCATTAAGCTCAAAGGTGTTTAGAAACCTTCACGTTATAAAATTATGCATGTATTTAGCTATTTGTTAAGCTATAGATATTCTTATTACTGGAGACACTTTGTGAAAGATCTTTTCTTCTGTTTCTTCCTATGGCACCATAAAAAATATTCTCATAACATCATCCCCAATTGCTTTTAGAAAAGCCAAAATTCCCCCCCCCTAACTATGAACATGAACTTTTGATTTTCTACCAAAACAAATGATGTGGTTTTCTTGTTTGACTATACTCAAATCTGATAAAACCTTTACTGCATCCTTACTCAAACAGAAGGAATGTCTTATGGGTTTTATTTTACCTCATGTACATTTCATCATTCCTTTTTTCTGGCCGCTAATAAACAAAAATGGCCAAAATAATGTTAACTTTACAGCTATATAACATCTGGTTTATTCACAATGATAAAAGATTGTACAAGATCTTATAATATTGCATGGCATAAGAGTATCTTCAGCTGTAGCTCAATCATTTCTCAACACAGGAAGATAAGAACAACAATAAATAGATCCCTTTATTGTCCTTTTGGGGAAATTCCTTCTTTGCCTTTGACCCGTTCCTGAGGAGCAGTGGGCTGCCATTTGGACAGTG
>SSNR01000018.1:1689604-1769060 GCA_006937965.1 Callopanchax toddi
TTGAGGTTCAGTATATTGCCCAAAGATACTTTAGCACATTGTCTGTTGGAACCAGGAATTGAACCACTCACCTTCTGATCAGCAGATAACTGCATATGGATATGCATTCCTTCAAAGAATGGATGGAGCTGAATCCTTTAAATCTGTTATACATGTAAAAACAAACAAACAACTAATTATACATATTCAATTTGAAGAGGTTGAATATACATGAATACTTTCTGTAGATGAAAGTAGTTTGGATGTGCAACCTATACATTTACATTACTGCAAAAGTGTTCTCATCAAACTTTTAATTTTTATATTTTAATAGTTATTGTTATGGTAAATTAAAAGAATAAAATCTGGAGAAAAACAAGACAAGTGCAGTAAGTTTCCCTTTATTAACTACGATGATCATAAAGCTCTTTAATTCTTAAACATCAGTTTAGTTTCTCTGTGATTTATTTATTTTATTTAGTAAAAACAGATTTTGGTTTCAACATTTTTCGTCGTGACATTAACTGAAGGGCACCTTCTCTGGACTTGAATGAGCGATGGTGTCCTTGAGCTTGTGTGTGTGTGTGTTTTTATTTGTGTGTGTGTGTGTCATACACATGGATTGGCATCTTTCCCCTTTCTGCTGGCAACCCTTCAGCATGTTCGGGGAACGAACGTGGATGCCACTGGAGGATGATGAAGTATCACTAGACAGGTCAGTACATTCATTAACACCAAAGCTGTATTTCGTCATAAATATACTCTTAATTTGACGTCAACTTGGCAAAGCAAACATCCTTTTTTATGTTTAGAGACAACGCTCCAAAAGTCACCAAATTAAAAGAAACTTAGCAGCACAAGTCAGCATCTTTTCCTGCTCTGATTGAGGGCCTCCCTTTGAGAAAGTTACAAAGAAACTTTTAAAGAAGCTTCAAACAAACACATAGAAAGCTTTGATAGGATGGATGGAGGAGAGAAAAGAGAGGAAGGAGGAAGAGAAGGAGGCAGACAGACAGAGTCAGGCCCTTGGACAGCAGGTGAGTGTGTGAAGGCAGGGCATGACAGATGCTTCTGTCAGCGTTCCAACGGTCGTCGCTTTGTGGGAGCGGCGCAGATGCCTTCTTCCCCTCTTCTCTCACGACTAACCTCCCCTCTCTCACCCCTCCCTCTCGACAGGCTCTGACGTGGGGATAACAAGACAGGAGGAGCAGTCCTCTCAGCAGTAAAGTGACCACACTGGCACAGTGCTACATGTGGACAGGGGAAGGGGGTGTGTGATGGAGAGGTCCAGGTTTGAGCCCGAGGCTTAAGGAGGTCTCAGCAGCGGTGGAGGGTGGCGTTATAAATGTGGGGGTCATTGTGCGAGGACAGGGGAAGGGCTCTCTCGCTGGGCTGTGGGAACCAGCTGAGACACGGGGGTCCGTGGCGGTCCTGCCTGTGAGGAAAGCAGATGTTTTCACTCGGGGGTGTGCCAAGTTTGCAGAGCAACCTTCAGCTGCTTGGAGGTCAGGTCTTTAATAAGGGGGCTGGGCGCAGGACATTTTGGAGGCAAACGCTTCAACTTTGATACAACAACATATTAATTATAACGGCAGACCG
This sequence comes from Callopanchax toddi, assembly GCA_006937965.1. Taxonomy (NCBI): domain Eukaryota; kingdom Metazoa; phylum Chordata; class Actinopteri; order Cyprinodontiformes; family Nothobranchiidae; genus Callopanchax; species Callopanchax toddi. Next base: position 1,691,183 of record SSNR01000018.1, read on the forward strand.
TGGGGCAGAGGGCTGTAGCGAAACATCCCACCCCACTGGTTTGGAGCCGCCGTCAGGCTGACATTAGCCAAGACTAGCTGGCAGGATTACTGCTGTCCCAGCACTCGTCCACTTTTTCAACCAGACCTCAGCGATGCAGAGGCAGCAGTTTGGATCGGTTCAACCACAGCAGCCTGTTCTGACGCCTTATCAAACCATTACTGTCTTAATTAGATCACAAAAGAAAGAAGAACTGGGGGTTTTCTCAATGAACTCATACTTTATTCAACTCATATCAAGCAATCTTGACATGTAAGCAACTCACATTTCAGCTTTTTTAAAAGATACAACTTTAAAAAGGGAATCTTTCTTTTTGTATTTATGATTTTCTCCACATTTTGCAGAAAAAAAGTTTTGCACCTACAGTACTTGCACTAGTGTCAAATAAATGAGGCAGAGTGAATTTGTATTTTGATGAGGCCCAAAACAGGCAGAACATGCAACACTGATGCTGTATAACGCAGAAAAGTTCAATATGGTGATAATGTGACATTATTTGGTTTATAGCCTTCTCAAGATGGGAAAATATTCATTCTATTTATTAAATATATTCCACAAAATAGTACACAGTTTTTTAACTTATGACTCACAGCAACTTCTTGAAAGCTGTTTTTCGAGGCACCGCGATGAACGACAGTTAAAAAGCCAGTATGAAATAGGACAATTAGTTTCATCATGGAGCCACACTGATAAGACAAAAAGTCATCATAAGACCATCACTTCCCAGCCTGATGAGTTAAGAAGGGAGCTTCACCTCATCTCAACCTTTGCATTGATTTTTGAGAGAGTGGGAGATCTGGGGATTACTTCGGAGAGCAGCGATGAAGACCTAGCTTATTTGGTCTTTTTTGTATTTGGCAAATGGGCTTGACAAAGATGGAGAAGACAAAATCTAGGGCTTACAGTTGCGGCACCTAATCGAGGGAACTTGAAAGTAGCGTTGGTATGGGAAGCTGGGATAGACGGTGCCTCATTTAGGAGCTGTGGATGTGGACCGGAGGGGGTGGGTGGGGAGGGTGAATAGGGAGATGCTTAAAGTAAACCACAGAGGCCCCAACAATCGTCGGGAATTGAGACGTTTTAAACCTTTAACAGGGGACTGTGATCAAAGCTGCAGCGGATCCTCACTTGAGTGTGAAAGAGGAACCGGAGGGAACAGAGGGGATTGGGGAGGATCACGGCAGGTTGAAAACGTAAAATCAGCACATTAGCTTTATAAGGGCATCAGAATATAGATGATCTGGGGATCATTGGACTCAAGGGAAACCAAAGAGAATCTGGTATGTACCAAGCTGAAAAAGTGGAGGAAAAAAATGAGGCCATGCTGACAGAAAAGCCTCCTGCAGTTAGAATGGAAGGAACGTTGCTAAATTCACACAGAAAATTTTCTTCATGCTCAAGTTTTGATTGAAAACCGCAACAGTTTCAAGTTTTTATTTAGAAATAAAGCAAGTGCCTTCTTAGGAATTACATTGAAAAGGAGAAACTTTGCTGGCTATATTTTTGCTTGAAAAGTTTGAGAATAATAATAATAATCGAACATTTCTTAATCAAGTGTCAACCAGGTCTTTACGTCTCCATCCATTCTTTTAAACCAGCCTAATGTAGATCACAGATTTGTCAGATCCTCATTATGTTGCTGCCCTCCCCTCCTTTCAGTAGCAGGGCTAACTAGCCCTGATAGCAGGGATTCTTGTTACCCTGAATTATAAATCAAAGAGCACTGGTTTAAAATCATTTGCTAATTAAAGTCCTAGTATTTGATAAGGGAATGCATCTCACCTTCTGTCTTTCATGGCAGACTTTTAAACTAAAATCATCTTGTGTTGAAGAATGACAGTGTTATAGTTGTTTTGGTCAAATCTTGGAAAACTACATCATGCCTGATCTCACTTTGAAATCTGGTGTGACGACTCTCAGCTACTAACACATACTGTAGAATTACAGCTCATTAACTGTAAATCTGAATGAGGCACAGCCATTTTTATGTTGTCTAGTAACAAACAGCTGTTTTTAATCATGCATTTTCACGTAAACAAGTTGTAGATGTACTGTATTTTGGTTCCTTTATTCCTTTACATTTGCACTTGCTACCAAAAGGTGAAAAGTGGGTGATCATTTTTCTGTCAGTTTATAATGCCTGATCACTGGGAGGTAAAATGCAACACAAAAGCCTGCATCCGGCTTTAAGATAACAATATGAATATATTTATTATGATGTCATGTTAATCTATATGTCCTTGAAGTTTGCTCTGCTTTAATAATCCCAGAGCAGACCTGCTACCGAGTTCTTCTCTCCTCCTAGTTGAAGATATTTTTATCTCGCAGATCTCACCTCTCCTGTGCTGTATTTGTGACTTCCTCATCCTCTTTATGTCCTCTGAGTGTCATACTGTACGCCCCCACCACTTCTGCGAGGCGAACCAATTTATCACCGGCCAAAGAAGGCCCTTCACTTTGTCTGTTTCTGAAGCTCTCCCTCCGTAGGCCGGTCTCCTAATGAAAGGGAGTGTCGCGTCCTGCCTGGTCCATTGAGACCAAAGGGGGCAAGAAGTCCAGGTCCAAGTCCACAGTGGAGAGGTAATTACCCCTCTGGTGGACCGGTGAGCAACACACACTCACTCTCTGTGGAAGTTTGCTCACAGACCCCTCATTGTTAGAAAGGCCAGTGAACCTGGATGTCATGTGACCTGGACAGGAGTGATGCAAACGGGTCGACTCCGGCGCGCTTTGGCCTCGGTAGTCGGTATTGGCGAAAGGACGAGAGGACCGGTGCCAAACCCAGCAGAGAAGAAGGGGGGAGGGGCTTTGACAGGAAGAGGAATGGACTGTCAGGGAGAGATAAATAACGAGAGGAAAGCGGGCAGCAGGTGACCCGCGGCAGGGCTGCCTCGTAGGGACAGTGACCGGCTGACCTCTGGGCTGGCTCTCGCGGGGGCCACCCACTGGTCACCTACTTTTACTCTGTCACATCACACAGGAGGCCGGGGATGGAAAAAGCGCATGATGGACTACAGAGAGACAAAGATCAGGATCACAAGCAGGCTGCTTTTAAAAATGAAAAACTATGGTGATTAGATCTGACCAGAGGAGGAGCGTCAGGACAAGGACTTGGTGTGAATATTTTTAAAAACTGTGACCTAAAAACCGCTTTAGCTTACCTGAGTTTTTATTATTTAGTGCATTTAAAACAAAACAGAGCTCCCCTCATGCAATTTGACTGGTTGAATTTTATCTGACAACTTTTAATTCAAACTTTGCGGCTAAGATTCTACATCCAAATTAATCTCATAAATTACAAATTCTTCGTATTAAATCATCCCCAGCAATGAAACAAAGTAAAAACTCAAATAATTTTTTTTTCCTTTGATAATTTTGGTCATTTAATAAATAATAATTTGTTGCATTTAAATGTTTACTTTCAGTTTCTTTACTATTCCCATTTATTTTTAACTCTCCGACTCTAAGAAGAAGAACCATCACCTCCTTCGGCCCTTTATTACAGACTTTACACAAACAATACAGCTGAGGAGTCCATAAATTAAAGTGCTGACTTCTCCTGAAAAGAGGGGAGAAAAAAAGCCCTCTGGCTGTTTTTATACCCCTCTATACTTTTTTCATCATGAATCAGTGTCTGGGTTTGTAATGTAATTTACTTCAGCGAGTTGCCTGCGATGCCCATCATTCCTTCCATCTCTTCCTGCTGGTATTGATCCTCCTCTCTGAACAATTAGAGATCTGCCTCCTCAGGAGCTGCTGGTTCCACATCACCACTGGACCAAGCCTTTGCTCAGTGACACCAGTGCTTCATCACTTATGGGATCAGATCAAGTGGACTTCCTCAGATGCTGTTGTCTCTGAACCGTGTTAAACCATTCGCTTTAAAGCTGTTGTCAAAACACACTTTACACAACTTATTGCAGAAAGATTATAAATTTGCGTTCTCTATTTTAGGTGTTTTAGAACAAAAAAGGTGAAATCTGTGACCCTTTTCATTTAATCTTCAACCACCAAAGATCTTGGAAAATCTTTTAAAAATCAGCTTGAATGGGATTTTCAACATGATATTCAAGGTTTTAGATGGGATTCATAAAAATATATACTTTGAGAATAAATCAAATAAACTGAATATTGCAGAAACTGATTAAAAAACACCCTCTAAGATTATTTGACTTTTTTCCTCCTCATTTCATCTCTTTAAATTAATTTCTTAAAACCACCATATTTTGTTAGTTTGCAGATATTGAACATTTTCATTGGAGATGATGTTTGAACTGTTTTCACACAGAACTGATCTGATTTGGTATCATTATTTCAGCTTATTGTAGACAGTCGAGGTGGCGTTTGTATCAGGGATAGGACTTTCCTCAGAAACCTGCTGAATTTATTCCCCTGTCCCTCTGTTGGACGATCTACAGGTGGGACAATTTTATAAATTTTTATTACTGTTGTATGAAATCCAACAGATAAATATTGTTATATTAAAATGAGCCAATAAACAGTTCAAAATGTTTTTCTGATTATATTTTATGTTCAGGCATTAAAGAGTTAAGGGTAGATTTACAAGTATTACAAAAGTAATTTTTAGGAGGGGTCTCAGAAAAGCAAAGAAATTAAAATATGAAGAACCATCTTGGATTATATTTCCTTCCTTTCATCAGTGCCTAATTTTCTGTCTTTATTGTAACATTTCTGGAGTTTCTTCAAGCATCATACAATCTGTTACGTCTTTATGAGACACAGAAAACAGATTTCCCGTCGGATCAGACCCAGGACAGGCTTGGCTCTGGGTCGTAGTCCTGATTAGTTTGTAGTTTCAGGTCTGAGGGTGTCTCAACACTCTGAGTCCAGTCTAGAAGTTTATCACACGTGTAAATGTGTTACAGTTCACTCCTCCTGACATATCTTCACCCATGGCTGCCAAATGAACCATATCCCATACTAGTCCGGTTTCTGCTCTAAAGAGAGGCGACAGGCCGGAGTCGTCATGGAGATGGCCTGAGCAGAAAGTCAATACGCGGTGAGACGAGTTACCGCGGTGGTGGTGATGAAGGAGGGGGGGCGGCGGGGAGTAGAGCAAGGGTTGAAGGAAGAGCGGATCAATTTTGCTGTTTGATCTTGCGCAGGCTCTGAATAAATGTATATTTTAAGATGTCTTTTTTCCCCCTCTCTCTCTGAGCAAACATTGACATTTTTCATGTTGATTCTTGACTTTTGTGGATACAGACTTGATTTTATCCAACATCTTGGACTTGTTATTCCGGCAGTGGTTTTCCTGCACTTCTGCAGCCAGGCTAAAGACACAGCATCGAAGACTGTGGCTTCGCATGCCGCCTCCTCGAGGACCCCTGCTATTCTGGCTGAACAAACTCCCCGTCCAGCTAGTTTTAAGTCCTCTGGAGTCGCACCAGACTTCCATCAAATGGTCTCCTAGCTCTGACCACTCAGCTACGCTACATTACGTCTGGTCACAGCACAGACATCTTGCCTTTGCTCATATTTCCAGACACATAACACTTTTTTATTCAAACCTCTCTGATGCAAGAGTGGCGTAACAGGCTCCAATGTTTGAACAAATACTAATGCACAAATGGTAAACAGTGTTGCTCTTGGTTGCATTCTGCTCCAGAGGTGCCATCAGACAAATTGCATAAATGCTGATGATAGTAAATAAAAGCCCATTGGTCTACAGGCTGAACGGCCTGCAAGAGGAGTCTCCTAATTGTATGAGGAGCGACCAGATGATTGTGTTCATCAAACATGCATATGTACTTAAATTCATGAAGAAATTCCTTGTTTATGGATTTAACCACACCTCCTCAGAGCTCCAGCAGTCCGAGATGATTCGCTCGTCCCCCTTTTCCACACAAACTTACTCGACTGTCCATCCTCGGATCCCCAGAAGTCCTCCTCGCCCTTGATCTGGTTTAAATAAGAGGCTCTGCTGCAATAATAATGATTTAATATCGTTTAACATCGCTGAATTAAAGAGTTTCAAGGATGGACAGATTGGAAATAGAGTGGGATTTGAGGGAGAGTTAATGAAAATATGCCGAATGGACATTTGTCTAAATTATTTATTGTCTGTATGATGTTACAGCGATGTGGTGATTACCAATTTAAATGTCTTCAGGGGGAGTTTTATTACATTCCATACAGGCTTTGTGGAAGAAAAAAATAAAACAGCTACTTGTCAGGCTCTGCCTCTGTAATGCGTGTTCAAAAGGCATATTTATTCCCCTGATGCTTCAGACGCATAAATAATTCATCCAACTGGGTGTGAAACTTTTTTGTTGTTGTTGTTGTTTTCTTAAACACATTACGAGTGCTCCAACACTTGGTGAAAAAAATCAAATGAGTTAAGTTACAGAAAAGCAACAAATCACTGCGGTGACAATTGAGACACTCTCAGTCAAGTTGGACTGATTTGACAGATTTTCAAAACAATGCTTCTCTGACACCTGACTTTTGTTTTAATGTTACATTGCAGGAAAAACTTCATGAATGTCTCCATTTTTAATTGTCCACTATAAAGTTTGCAGTACGTTTAATGAAGTCGTATAAGAATAAGTCGTATATGGTAAGAAATGTTGTGGCCTTTAGTTGCCAGGCTAGTATCTCACTGGGCTGTTAGCAAAAAATTGGAGACAAAATTGTGAAAAAAAGCAAATATTCACAACAAATTGGTACTTTTGACACTTTGTGAAGCTGTGAATAAATGCTGCAAACTTTCTGCATTTTCATTTTTTAAATTTGTCTCCAGCAACACAAGAATGAGGACTAAGGTAACTGAGAACCCTCACAAGTGTCTAGACATTTTGGACACGTGTGTCCACACTTTGTCACCAACAGGTTCAGTTCAGTGAGGTTTGTGTTTTATCTGAGTTTTCCTACACCGACATGAGTTTTTATTTTAATGCTTTGGGTTCCCCTTACTCTGTGTGTGTGTGTGTGTGTGTGTGCCTACATTTTATTCCACTCCACTCTAAGTCTTGAATCGCTTGTGCAATTGAATTTTAAGGCAGGGTAATAAAACGGAATGATCCTCACCGAGAGGAATATTTGACATACGGAGAAAACGGAGGTGCTTATGGGATTTCATTCTGTCAATATGGATCTTAATATCAGCCTGCCTTTCCATTTAATGTGGGCTCTAAGTGTGTGTGTGTGGGGGTTTGTGTGTGCAAGCTTTCACCCCTTTCCGAGAACTACCCTCCCTGTGTATTCTACAGTTCACAGTGTAATGTGTGTCTGTGTTTGTGCAACAGTGTGTGTGTGTTTTACGTGTGTGTGATCCTCACAGGAGCTGCAGTGGACCGTTGTGTGCGACCCGCGCCGACCCTCGGCTGCAGACTGTGAGCTAATAGCGCAGCAGCGAAGCCTGCAGGACTGCCTGTGTTTTGGCCCCTTTGCACCATGATACCAGAGTCCTGCAGCCCCTCCCCACCAGTCTGACCTCTCCGACCCCGGCCTGAGCTAATGAGAAGGTGGAACGGCTGAGCCGGGATTCTCCAGCAGCTGAGTTTTAGTCCAGATTCCTGGACGGGAAGGAGGTGTCTCACCTTGGAGGTTTTAGTCAAACAAATCCACATGAGGCTGCAGGTAAACACACACAAATCACAAGAGTTAAACACACACACACACACACAAACAGCACATAAACATATTGGGGACAGCCACATTAATAATTCACTAACATTAATTATGACATGCCTGTATCACAGTTTGGTGCCATTTCTGAGGGCATGTTAATGTGACTGAGTCTGTGAGGACTTTAGTTCCTCTCTGCATTCTTTGTGAGCTCAGACCCTGCTACCAGCCAGCCACAGCCACAGGGACCTAATTAACACAACATAAATTATGGGATGCTGATGAAGCAGTCAGCGGTGCCGTGGCAGGGCAGCACACCATGTTTCTGCTCCCAGCTTGTGTTTACTGGGCGGAGTCGAGGCTGTGATGGTGTGTGTTAATCTGGCCACCACTGAAAGACTCTGATTAACACTTAAATAGCAGCTGACATCTAAATTTCATGCAATCTTTATACAAATTGATATGATTTTTACCAGGTTAATACTCAGTTTGTCGTATTGGTGTTGGTCAGTCCCTGCTGGCTGCTGATCTGATGTTAAGGCTTAGAATCCAAAGATCCAGATTCAAACATAGTCAGTTAAATAACTAGAAAAGAAAGATTTGTCCCATTTTGCTCCACATGAAAACAGGTGTAATAATATTTTTACAGTAAACAAATTTATCTGCCCAAATAATTCAGCAAATGTATTTTTGTGTCACCACAGTGGACAGCTACTCAAACGATGCTTTCTTGTAAACTGATGGTATACTTGCACATAAGCCTCCCCATTGAATCTCAATGTGCCACTCCACACTCGTCCAGTGGGTGGCAGTGTATTGAGTGACAATATTATAATATTGATAATTTATTTTTAAATACATATTTCAAATTGAACATTATTATGTTACTAACATTTACAGATTGTTGTGATTGAAAGTGATGGTTAACATGTCCGTATTATGTCTAAGGATTTTATTCATTTTTTACATGATTTTTAATGGACAAGTGGCTTGAAGTTGAAGAAAAAAAATTCATTTTTGCTTTCATTTAATGTGTATTCCTTTTGATAGAGTTCCGTTTGGATTTTTTTCTGCACATATTTCCAGATATTTTGTGTTGCATCCTGTTTAGCTCAGTGCAAATGCTAAGTTTCTGTGCAATGGTAACGAATAACAGCAACAAAATACACTATTGAATTCATGCAAATAATAATTTTGATAATAAAAATGATTAAATGTGACATTTCTTATTAGAACGAAAAAAAAAAGACACAAAAAACCCAGAAAATGGGTATAGACAACTCCAGATCGGAGGGGAGCTTCTATCTCAAGTGGAGGAGTCTTGTTTGGGGGAAGGATGGAAAGATACATCAACTAGTGTCTTGATGTGGGCGCTAAACAGGTGTGATTTTGTGAAGAGGGGAAAAAAAAGCCAAAACATGAGTTTCCTCTGCAGGATGGCTCAGCCTTAGAGATAGGTTGATGGTGGGACATCCAGAAGGAAATTGGAGTAGCCGCTGCTCCTCCACATAGAAAAAGAGCCAGGTGAAGAGGTTTGGACATTTCCTTATATTCTTATGTCTTGGGATCCTTCTGGAGGAGATGGTGGAAGTGGCTGAGGAGAGGACAGTCTTTAATTTTCTTCAACATATTAAAACACAATACCTCAGAAGGAAAGTGGCTTCAGTTCAGTGAATTTTTATATTGAGGCAAACTGTTGATAAGTGAGCAAAGAGGACTCTGAAACAACAGTGATTATTACATTTTCATTCTGTCCCAGATGTTTAAGAAACATGGTTCCTTTGCCCTCTGTTGGGTTGTAGCATACTCACAACCCAACTTTTTTAACTGTACAGAAAATAGCTTTTTCATTGTCCCCTTTCTGAGAACTGCTGCTTTAAAATGACCCCACATAAGCAAAAAACTAATCTGACTTCCTAAAGCTCTTCGGTGAGAAACGCACTATCCAGGGAGGCAGGGATTCACCGAACGTTCGGAATCACTCAAACAGTTTGTGTACCGTTCCTTGAAAATACTTCCAAATTGAAGCAGAGCAGTTCAGCTGCACAGGAGACATGATAGATTATTGCAACAGTGCAGGTAAGATTTCCCTCTGTAGGAAGAAAAGGGATTTACTGACCGGTAAAATTATGTCTCAAGGAAGTGATTTTTTTTCTTTCCCCCTCAGACGTTCAGCAGTTAAAGCTGTGCTATGTACTTTTTGTGTCTGTCAGACGGGTGAAAATTCAGTACATGATACAACACAGAAAGATGGGCCAACAATGTATTTCCAGCACTTGAGAGAAATGTAGTGAGTGGTGTGTCGAGCCCTGGTTAACAACAGATCTGCCTCCTTTTTCCTCACAGGAATGGGTGTAAATACATAAAGGTAATATATGGCATTATGTCAAAAAGTGTGCATTTTCTATGTTCATCTTACATTTCTTATATGTTTTTCCCATCATAAATATGAGACATTTAATAGTTTTATGTTAAAAGGTTTGCATGTTTCAAGAAACAGACTTTTCAGTTGACTGAAATTTAGAATTCTGGAACTCCAGGGTCACTATCCTGCAAACCTTAGATGTTTTCTGCTCCAACCCACCTGGTTTAAATCAAATGGTGACTAAGAGGCTTCTGTAGAACTGCTGAAGAGGCATTTAAACCATCAAATCAGTTGCATCAGAGCAGAGAACGACTAAAGCCTGTGGGATTGTCACCCTCCAGGTCCAAAATTGGACACTTTCAGATTTTTGAAAGCAAGGTAGCGTGCTGTTTTTTTAGAAGTCTGTCTTATTTGCAGCAGACAGCGATCGGAGTGATTTCAGTTTAGAAAATCAAGGTGAAGATCTCACATGGAAGTGGAGATAACAGCTAGTCAGAGGAGGGCTTATTTAAAATCCACCTAAATAATGAATCAGCCATAGAAACTCCTCCATGATTCTTCAAACTGAGATCTATCTGCCTGCTGTCTACTACAGGTATAATACTGGCTGTTTAGTACAGCATATAACCCCAATTTATTGAACCTCCTCTTTAATCACAGGGAAGCAGCACCCGACCCATACCTTACCCTGATTTTTACTTCTTAGCAGAATTCTTCAAAGCTGCAAGTTTCAGGTAAAGTGACCCTATTTCTCTATGGGCCTATTTCACTTCAGACATTTAGTCCTGAAAATTTAATGACAGGTGGATTAACAAGGGCTGCATTCCACTTCTGTAGCTGCACTTGCTGGTTGTTGTGTCAACCTGCAAATCAGCACAATTTAATCTAAATGGAATGCAGCCCTCATTAAGACATTTAACCTTTTCCTACTGTATCAAGTCACAATTATCTTCATTACCATATGACCTCTATCAGTACTTTTCCTAAGGTGGTCCTGCCTCTTTTAGGAAAGATGGTGCAGCTTTGCAATAACATGTGAATTTAAATTTTGACACAAATTATTCTCAGTAAGAACATTTTAACCACACCAGACTTAAAGTGTCATGTTTGAGGCAAGTTTCCTGACCCACATGCAGAATCAACTCTAATAACAAGGAAAAAGATTTAACAAAGGATTTATTTTAAGAATATGGACAATTAAAGGAGGAGGGATCCGAGTTCTGGGGGAGAATCGTCTGGATCTATAAGACAAAGGAGCTGTTAGATGAAGTGGAGAACAACTGTGATCACGAGAGAGAAATGATGAAGATGGTCTTACGGTAACTGGATTTTCTTAGAACTTGAGAGGGCAGGAGATCCCGGTGGAGTGTGTGTGAGAGCTGGAGATGTAGAGATCCTGATGTGATTGGAGCAGAGCGTGAGAGCAGGCAGGCAGGTGTTCGGCGGGAGAGTTTGAGAACTGCTGAGGATGGACGTGGAGCTGAGGGGATGTTGGAACGAGGTTGTAGCAGTGGGTTTGAAGGAGTCCGGAGATGGCTTGGAAACCAGTGAAGGCTCACAACCTGGGCAGCGCAGGAGGTCCAAGGATGGTAAGAAAAAAAGAACAAAAGGTGAGTACTATTACACAACAGGAAAAAGGTTGTATGACTAGAAGCTAGAAAACAGACTCTGGAGACTTGACTATACCACTAAGGTCAATCATCAGGCGAAGGCCGGCCATCCAGCAGCTCCTTAAATCCCCATAGTCTGATGAGGAGATTGCCAGCAGGTGCTCTGCAGAATCACGCCCAAAGATCCGAGCCACGAGAGGAGGTCTCACTCTCAACAGAAAATACACACACATACACACACACAGACCATGACATAAAGGGGCTCAGTAACATTTGCCAAACCCGACTTCTGCATTGTAACTTTCCTTAAATGTCATTTTATTTATTTTTTATTTAATATCACTCATATCACCTAACTTTGTTCATATGTAAACTGAACTATATACCACCTAGATTCTGCTCTCATTTAAAAACAGTCAAATCAAATAAGCTGTGTCCTCCTACCTTGATGGTGACGTTTTTGATGGAGATGAAGATACAGAGGTGGGATATTTCTTCTCTGGGCTGGAACTGGAACAACATGCTGCAAACTCTCACATTTCTCCACAAACTGACAACTTTCAGTTATGGCTACATTTTTGAGTCAGTTGTGATGTAACAAATATGAACATGTATTTTAGTTCCTAAAGAAAAGGTAAGATGTGTTTTTATGTTGAGTAAAATATCTTTACATTCTGTATACTTTAAAATAGCTGCACAACAAAGTGGCACCAAATTAAAATAAGGACAATCTGATGACCGTAGGAGTTTGATCCTGGTGTTTCTGTGCTGGAATGTTGCCGAGCCAGTTAAGTTGGATAATTAGCTGCTGCACCTTTTGCTGCATGTTTCTGGAGCCTTGAATAATATGATAATAATCCCAAAAAAGTCTGCATGGCTGGAAGCGAGCATGGGAGAATGAGGGGAGGAGAAACAGAGCAGACAGCCAGGCAGTGGTCGATAAACTTAGACAAAATGGAAATGGAAGTGTGGAGCCATCCGTTAACGTCCAGTTCTTCAAGGAAGACAAACCTCAGGCGTAGTTACGGCAGACATGTTGGGGACCGGCAAAGAGAGGCAGTGGATTTAAACACTAAGGGCATGATAGATGGTAAAGCGAATGAAACAGTGAGCTAATGAGCCATGAAAAGATGGAACCCACCGGCACCGACATCACTGCCAAAAAAAAAAAAAAAAAAGCAGGTAAATAAAGTGGGGGGAGAAAACCAACAAAAACACAAAGACTATTCCAGCATCTCCTGGCTCTCGAGGAGAATCAGGCAGCTCTCAGGTAGCCTTGTTCTCTGTTTATCCAAAAACAACTGAGAAATGAGCTGAGGTGTGTTCCTCCAGGTGCATTGTGGGCATTGCCCATGGATGCGCTGTTTGATTTGTGCTCGGCCTTGCTGTTGTGCTTGTCTATGAGCTCTTGACATGTGCACTGCCGCATGAATAATTGAGGCCTCGCACACAGTCAGGGTCCAGCAGGCACTGCTTGCTTTCTCACTATTGCTCTCCCTCAATCCTCTTTCTGTTCTCCCCTTCTGTCAACCTTCCCTTAGTCTCTTTGTCTCACTTTTCTTTCAGTCGGACTCAGGAGCCACTTCTAACATGTTCCCTAACATTTTGTGGCATTTGGTAATAGTAGAGTACACATTTTTTTGTTCAACTTTATCTTTTACTCATCAATTTTACACTTCTCTTAAGCTCCTGATTCTGTTCCACTGACACAGGGTCAATACAGTCTCTATTAAACTCACTGAAAATGTATTTGGCATGAAACCAAACACTTTTATTCAAATTTTGGGGATGTCTTGATCAAAATGCAGATTCCTTAGAATTAAGAAGGTTCAGGTGCAGAACCAGGTCTCAGTTTGACACTTTTCTTTACAGCAGAGCTGCAAACCATCCACTTCACAAAGCTTTGCTACACATGAAAGCATAACAACAAAAACCTGCTCAGTTTCTTTTTCATTTTGTTAAAATAGTGCAACACACATTTTTAATTTAAACAAAGCAATGTTGACACGATTAAAAATAATTTATGTACATGTCAAAATGAGGTCAGAGGTGGTTCTGTTGGGGGGGGGGGGGGGGGGGGGGGGGGGATGGCAGTGCCCCCCTGTCAGCAAGCTTGGCTCCCCTGGCCAAGTGCTGAGTCTCAGGCATTATTATATATAACCAAGAGATAACATTACCTTTGCAAAATAGTTTTATTTTAAAACTTATTGAAGTTTTTGTGTTCAAAGCAACTGTAACTGAACTGCTGCTATTATATTTCTATAATTATACAGTAAAAGTTAAATTACTTATAGACAATGTTTGTAGTTTTTTTTACAATGTGCTCCTTTAAAAACATATAAAACATTTTAACCTAAAGCTTGAAATAAACATACAACAACAACTACAGCAAAGAAAAAGCTAAAAAATAATATTACTAAACTTATAAAAGAGTTTGCTGCACTGATGTCATTATAATTCATCAACATAATATTATAAAGTATAAATCAGCTGTAGTCTGCTGTTGGACATTTGGCTAATAAGATTTCCTGGATGTATTACTTTAGTTATATTTGTGTGTAAATCAAATCATATCTGGCCTTTAATGTATTTTATAAATATTTTCTTTAGTTGTCATTCTTTAAATATTATTTTATGGCAAATTATGCAAATATGACAGGTATAATCCAGGGGTACCCAAACTTTTTCCCTCAGAGGGCCAAAATGAAAATCTATCAGAGAGCCGAATGTAGTATTTATAAAATACAAATGCTAATGATGAAGTATAGAACACTACTTTTTATTCATTTTGCAATTATTTAACCATCCTTTTTGTTTAAAGAACATATAGGCATTTAGAACAAACAACTGTCTTTGTTATTTGTAATCATATGTAGTGCTAGCAGCTCCCTGGTCTTTTTCTTTCGGGCATCACTTTTGCATTGTGAAAATCCCACGTGCTTTGTCTCATAGTGATGACGAATATTATACTCCTTGAGTACAGCAACGGACTGGTTACAAATAAGGCAGACCGCTTTACCATTGATATCTGTAAAAAAATACTCTTCCTCCCAGCATTTTAAAAAATGCCTTTTGTCTGCGTGCCACTGACAACGACGCCGCTCCATGTTGATAATAGCTGCTTAGGCTCGCGGCCAGAGGGTTACCCGCGAGCTTGGAGCAAGTTTGATCCGATCTGGTCTAGCAGCAAAGGCTCATGGGAGATTACATACATTGACAAAATATAGCTATTTGTGGTTTTATAAAGTGTGCAAATGTACATGCGTGCATAAATCTACTCTAAATGTCCCTTGTAGTTATTTGTATTTCAATTTTGATTTTAAATTGTGACACTTCTAAGATTTTGTTGGCACCATGAGTGAGGGCTGTATGCAGCCCAATATAGTCATTGGGCTTGTTCACGTAATGCTGAATTGGCTGAGGGAAACAGTGGGTTTCTGGATTACTGGTCCATGTTCACCCAGCATCCAGGGTACCCCACAGAGGGCCAGGAGGGACAAATTAAACAATCGGTGGGCCAACTTTGGCCCGCGGGCCCCACTTTGGGCACCCCTGGTATAATCTCTTAGAAAATACTGAGTTATTTCAATCTAAAAGTGTATGTTTAGAACATTTACCATAGATAATTTATATAAAATTCTAATATTTATGAGTATTTAGCTGTTTGTGCACCGGCTTGTTAAAACAGTTCACCAAAAGAATGTTTTTTTTTTGGTCTTTTCTAGACATTTAAAATGTTATCTTGCAGATATGTGCTTGATGAGGTAGTGGCAGCAGGTTCGCTGCATATTTTTAAAGTGTGTACACTCCAATTTAGTCCAATCCATGAGGTTTAAGCTGAAGTGTAATCTAGAGCAGCTTGGGTCAGGCCGTTGATGAAGACATGCTAAATCGACGAGAAAAGACTGGAGGAGATGAGAATGTATGAGTGGTCTGTCTTTCCGTATTTCCCACTCTTTTTCTCCCTTCCTTCACTTTTCTGCTCCGTTCTCAGGTACAGTTATCAGCCCCAGCAGATAAACAAGCCTGGCTGCCAGATATAACTCCAATATGTGAAACTCAATCAAAATTCTGGAAACCGGCTGGGAATATGAAAGGAGGAAAGAGGAAAATAAAAGCTGCCATGCCCACAGGGCAAAGCCCAAGGTCCCTTTTGGCAAAGTAAAACTACCTCTCTTCACTCTTTTCTATCACTTATTTATCTTTGAAAGTAAAAAATAAATAAATAGATAAAATAAAAAGATAAATAAAAAAAATCACCATGCAGCTAACCCCCCCTCTTTTCTTTCTTTTTTTTTAAAGCACCTTAAATTTTTTGTGAGCACGCTCTCTCTGGTTGTAACAGAATATAGTGAAGAAGATGTGCCTGGCGTCTTCATTGTTGAGTTCAAGACAGTGATAGCTGTAGGGTACACACTTCTGAAGTCTTCTTCACTCTCCATCTTTTGCTAGTGGGATGTCTGTGATTTCCACTTGTCAGTGCAGGGCCAGTCATGCAGAGGGAATAGGACCTGTGCATCAGAGGGAAAGAGAAAACTTAAAGGGAGGAAGGAAAACAACAAGAGAATGTGTGTGTATGTGTGTCTATTGAAGAAGGGCACTATTTTTGACTGGACTCACTCTTGCTTTGACATTGACGGCCCTGGGAGAGTAAAAAAGGACCAGCTACCCCAGAGGACTAAAAAGAGGGGGAGTGAGGGAGGGGAGGGGGCTGCCAGAGGCTGCTCCCGCCTTTGAAGTGGGGACTAGAAAGAGCTGAGGGCACTGTTAGCCGCCTTGAAGTGGTTTCAGCACTTGTCACTCTTTGGAGCATTGCCTAGAGCTGTGGACAGCTCTGCTCTTTCAGGATGAGGTCCCACAATGGACTCCCCAGCACTGATGCTCACCTTGATGTGGTGACTTGAATCGATAGTCAGACCAGCGAGCAACTGGCACCAGTATGTTGAGATGTTAAAAGAAGCTCCTCGGATGCCTGCGCGCCGGGCAAGTGAGAGGAAGTGGTTCCTGTCAAGATCGTCTCAGTAACACACTGCAGGCAACAGCAGCCGTGGAAAACCCCACAGAGGACCGAGCTGTACACACATGAAAATAATAGAGATATTTAAAAAACACACACACACGCTCAAATATTTATATTTGACACCTTTTTGTTTTTGTGAACCAAAGAAAAGTGGCCATATTTTGTAGGATTCATGCCAGTGCAGTCCAGATTGGCATTTCTCAAGGTTTTCATGGTGGGTGTCTTATGAAGGCCAACAAACACATTTGTCAGTGATTGTCCGTTAAGGATTTGTTTTTGAGTGAATTTTCCATCTAAATAAACAAGGCGATTAGTTCAATCAGGTCAAGGATGGGACAGAAACATTCTTATTAATAAAAACTAGAAAAGCGAACAAGCTGATGGCAAATATAGATAATTACTTAAAGTGTTTATAGTAAGAATAAGGGGAAAATAACTAAATATTAAAGATACCAGCTCCCTGCGACCCTCTGTGGAGGAGCAAGCGGTTAGAAAATAGATGGATGGATGAAAGATGTGCTACAGAATCTGAGGGATGCATCATCCTTCAGTTAATCATCTTTGTGTGACATATTTATTATTGTGCTTAAATATTAATTTTCTCATAAATGTTTTTGTGACAGTCTGCTGATAAGGTGCCTATAATCCAATTCTCAGCTATGTTTAAGATAAGTCTTCTTTTATATGTAAAGTTAGGCCAGCCCATATTGGGCAACTTCTTTATGTTTCTACAACAAAAGGTTCATCCTGTGAGTTTAGGAGCCTTTTTTTACTGTGAGTTGCTCAAAAATCAAACAAACCTCTAAAATCAGTCCGGTTATGACTAGAAAATGAGTGACAGAAGAAACACTCAGAAAAACTAACAATCAAGACCATTTTAAAACATTTTATTTCCAATCTTTATCTTAAGATCACTGTCAGCTGTTTCTCTTTACTCTTCTCATTAGTTACATAATTCAGTGTTTGCCTCGTTTATCTACCAGACTACTGATAAGCTGGTGCAGATGTTAAGCCTTTTTTAACATTAGTTTTATTGCATTACCATTCCCTTCTGTTGTGTTTTGCCTCAGTATGTTATTTGTCTCTTATATACAAAAGCCCAGTCTGTCATTTTTTGGACTTTTGCAGCTTTTGTCTGATCTTAGATTGCATCTCTTGCCTGTTTCTGCAACATTTGCTCCACTGACTGATATTATGTGTATGATTCCTACATGATTCTATCCTACTCAAGATAAAATGACTTAAGCCTTGTAAACAAATGCAAAGTGCATAAGGCAACAACAAAATTACAATAGTGAATGCCTTACAGCAACATTTAGACCACTGTGATGTGCTAGAAGACTGTTTCAGTGCATTCACCTTTATTATAAAGGAAAAATAGAGAAAACATGTAAATAGGCAAACTCATAATTCAAGCCTCATGTTTTTAGATAGACATGCTTACAGTTAATGAGGAGTGATCTTATCACATATTCCTCTTTCTAAAGCACCTTTTGTTCTTGCTTGGGCAACCCAGCTCAATAAATAGTCTGAAATACTTATTCTCCCAAAGTACCCACTAAGTACTATTAGTATTTACTGCCTGTGGTTCATCTGCCCCCTCGTTTGGCCTCTCCTCTCCCCAAAGATAGATTACATCCAAGACAGCCTATGACCGATGGATGGGGGGCACAAGCCTGAGCCTTTGGAGAAATATGTGCTTATGAAATCATAAATATTATCTCTAACACTAATTAGCATTAAGAGCACTGGTGATTTTATTTATCACGTTTAGCCACAATTAACAGCCCGAGCCTTGAGAAGAGCACGAGGCAGATAGGCAGGACATGTTTTCCACGTCAAGGCCGTAAACCCGTAACACACTTTACTGATTGAGGCAGCCCCTCTGGGGGAATAAGTAATTGTGCCAGAGAAATTTTAATTGCCCTGAAATTCATTCTAAATTACACCACCTTGTTTTCAGGCAGAAGTAACACGGCCAAAGGGTTGAGATCACGGCAGAGTGTCGTGGGTCCAGTAATGAGTTGCTAAACAGCAGATTACTTTGCCTTTAAAAAAAAAAATCTCTTGAAGTTACCTTGTGGTTCAGCTAAAGTAAAGTTTCATTGTTAAGGCACGGAATTAAATAGCAAAATATTAGGCGTGTAATTCTGCACGCTGCTTTATTTTCATTCTAAATTAATTGGCTGAAATTGTAAGGAAATAAGCTGCCTTTACCTCTCTGTAGGAAGCTACTGTATTAATTAATACATTACATTACATTACATTACATTAATACTTTTGTGCATTTGAACAACTTCTGTTTGGAGACAGGTTCCGAGTGGATTGACAAGCTAATGGCTAGTCTGAGTAGGACCAATGCTACTTTACAAAATGTCAGAGTAGGTCATGTGACTGCTTTTTGTAAATCTCTGCATTGATATAATTAATTATTTATTTTTTTATTAATTTTTTTTAACCCCGTGTCCTGTCTCACCGCTGTGTATTTGCTCACCGCTATTACCTCGAGGTATCGGTCGCACAGCCCATGATTGCACACTGACAAGCAGCAGCTGAGCTGATCAATTCACTATATTAGCCATATTAGCACTCCAGCGGCTGGAGTGCTAATATGGCGACGGGAGCTTAGCAATGCACATTGGATCCTATAGGATCACTAGGGCACTCAAACTCCTCCACCACGATAAGGTGGCAGTTTTTGCTTCTCACTTAGAATCCATTATAGTTAAATACATGTGGTTAATTATGCAAATGAAGTGATGACATCACTTAACAACTTCTAGCAACTTCCAGGAAAGCCAATAGCTACTTTCTTTAGTGAGAAATTGGAAACACTAACAAGCCAATAGCTTGTCAAGAGCTAAGAGAGCTGTTGATAAAATCACCTTTAAAATAAACCCCACTTTAAAAGATTTGAAGCGCATGTTGAAGAGGAAGGGTTGAGAGAGTTGGGGTGGAGGTTGTTCCTGGTGGGCAGTGGTCTCATTGCTAATTATCTTTATTGTGATTCTCTGCCAGTTGTTCGGTGTTGGGTCTGTCGTGGTGAGCTCTCCAGACCCCCTATGGGCCTCTGAGCAGTAAGAACTACCTTGTCACATATTTGAGCTCTGCTGTGTTTTAATCCTTGAATTTTGAGTGCATTTTACCTGAACGCAGGCCTTAAACGAAAACATTTTGCCTCACCTGCTTCACATCCCAAACACACTCAGTGATGGGGACTGAAATAAACCCTCAGCCTAGAAAAGCAGCTAACTACTGGGCATAAACCAAAACGGGCTCTGAGAACACTTAAGCTCGAAGTTGTTTGTCTTTGCTATGCCATACAAGTGCTGCACTGAATTAATTCTCATCCAAAAGCTCACAAGCACAATCTGTGTCTGCTGCTCACGAGGGAAGTTCTCTAAGAGATTTTTGTTGATTTATGTTTCTCTGAGATCTCCCAAGTCTTGTTTTGACCCTGTGGTTATTGCTGTGGTTTGCGTCAGCTCAAAATATTTTTTGTATTTGAAAATTCAAGTGGGGAAATGCGTCAGATGGATGAATGTTTGCCTGATGCGTTTGCAAAAAAACCGAGTAAACAGCATTAATTTCAAATGAATCAATGAGAAAGCATTAATTCTCAAATGTTTTTAATTTCTCAAAAAACTATGTAAAGTGTAAGCTTTTAATTAAACACTAAACTGGTGAGTGAAAGTCAACTCTCCCATGCTTCACGTATGCACAGAATATATTTGATATTAGATTTATTTTTTAAAAAGCTGTCATTTTGGGGGGATTTTAAGAGAACTTTCTCAAGAGGAGAAGCCAACTAGCTCAGCGAAGAAGACTTTACTGTGTACTTATACAAAATTAACACAAGAGCCAGTTGATCTTTGTCGCTTTAGGGGAAAACAGACACCATAAGTAAAGCCAGATATAGTTTGAAAGCACGCAGAGATCACACACAGTCTTTAACATCAAAAAAAGTGTCCGCACAGATAAACGTAATGGGCTGAACTCAGATGAATTATTAAACTCCTTCTACGAAGGCTCTCTGCTGTAAATGAACCCACAAATGGGCTTAGTTAAAAATGATCACTTCTCTAAATCTTTATTTTGTTTTTCCTCCACTGCCTTCTATGAGAAGATCCAGATCGTCTAAAAAATAATTTGACATTTAAGAGTGAAGAATCTTCATTTTCACAGCCTGTGATCAAAAATCAGTATCTAAAAATGAAGATTTTTAGAGGCACAGGCACAGGCTACACCTCTAAAAATGAAGATTTTTAGAGGTGTAGCCTGTGTTTTACGTGTTTCACTTTATGGTTTTAGCTTTGCTTTTGCATGATTTGCATGCAATAAAATTTAAAAGTAAAAAGAACAATAATGTGCTTCTATGCACATCGATCAGCCCTCACATGACTCCTAATGTATGAAGGTTCAATAAAATCATGTGATCACGATTACTTATATCAAAAGACCACAGCGTGGCTTTATTCTAAGCTCAACTCAATCTTAAGTTTGTGTTTAACATTTTCTCCTCTCTTTTATAGCTCTGTTTCTCTCTGAACTGACTTATCTGAGCCTGAAACTCGTCTCAGTGAGGCAGAACGCAGTCGATCTGTCCCTTCATTTTAATAAACAGCACTCTCTTATTCATTCTCTGACCCAGCAGAGATTTTGTTCTGTATTACAGCACGGCTGATGTATAAGTGTCACCATAATGATCTGATTACAATCAGTGAGAAATACCTTGATGGGGACCTTAGTCACAAGTTTCCATAAATATGAGTTTTCTAAACAATCTGTCTGATCCAAAATGTACTCTAGGTTTGACTCTGTTTTAAAAACTCCATAGAACTCTTTTAAAAAATAATTTTGGTTTAGTATAAACAGATCATTTCACTGAAAATAATCTAAAAGGCCAAACAAGCGCCCAACTTTTTTTTGGGAAATATACAGATATTATAAAAAAGATTTATGTACATCTCTAAAACTTTGTGAAAGACTCAATGAAATGCACAACTGTTTAAAAACATTCATTTAAAAAACATTCATATCAATTTTGAAAATGAAAAAAATATTGTGATTTCATTAAATTACATCTACAAAGAGAATCTGATTATACTACGTCTCAAAAAAAAAAAAAAAAAAAAAGGAGACAAAGTTAATAATGGAGACAAATGACCTGAATCCTTACTAAGTGCAGCATAAAAACTAGAGGTGGGCATAGATTAATTTTTTAAATCTAGATTAATCTAGATTAAAATGGCTCATTTGAATTCTGCCAAAGGGTTCATGATACCGGTATATGTGTGCATTAGCATGAGGCTGAAGAGTCGTGATACTTCAAGTCTAGAGTTTAAGGTTAGTAACAGCTGATCCACTGTTTGGATCAGCTGTTACTAACCTAACAAGAAATACTAAACCTGTCAGAACTTCCCTCAGAAACCCAGACCTGAGTCTCAAACCAGAACCACCAGATGAGCTCTGAGCTCATTGTAACAACCTCTGATGGTTGATCAAGTTATCAGAATGAAACATTTTAACACTAAAACACATTGATGTGTCATCAGAGGTCTGTCTCCTTTAACTTTACAGCTGTTTTCTAAGGCTCACCCTGTTTTAATAGTTTTACTGTAGAAACCTTCCCATCTCCTGACAGTAAAGGATTACATTTAGTTTACAGGTCACCTGATTAAAGCATCAACTCTCTTTTTTACATCAAATAACTTCAAACTGATATTTTTAGCTATCAAAAAGTGATTGTAGCATCCAGTTTATCTGTAATGGATTAAATCTGCCTTAAAATGACTTCATTTCTCTACTGTTTATTTCACATTATCCCATAGGGCTGTTTCATCATGTTTTTGTTAAATAAAACCACTTTAGGGGATTTAAACATTAACGAGTCTGAAAACTAAAGACAACCCTCTGATAAAGTCACTGACAGATCAATGTGTTTTAGTGTTGATATTGTTTGATTTGTTGAATGTTCAGCTGTCAGTTATGCTGAGTTATGCGTGCACAGCTGAGGCTGTCGGCCCAAATAGCACGTCGGTTCACCAGGAAACACCTGGAACCAGACAGTCGGTCCAGACCTGGTTGATGACTTGGTCGGAGTTCTGAGGGAACTCTACCAAGTTGTTGCCGCGGGTTTGTGACTCGGTCAGTGCTCTGCTGCGTCTCCTCCAACCTGGATCAAGCTCCGAACCACACGGTCCAGTTCAGGAGGAGGGAGCGTATGCCGAGGTTGGCACGGGCGCGCGGCTCCCGGACGCGCCTCTTTTACCTCCTTGGGTCCAGGTGAAAATCCTGGACTGGAACAGGCTCCCGGTGAAGGAGACACGCCTCACGTCTCTCGAACGCGCACGTCACCTGGAGCCGCTCCAGGTGAAGTGAGCGTTCGGGAGACAGGAGCCTCCTTCAGCTAGACCGGGGGAGCGGGTCCTGCTGCAGGTCCGGACTCTGGAAAGAACAGGATCCGGGCCAGGATCGGAGTCTGCCATTTGGTAATGCCTGTAGATCTCCTAGACCCAGTGACCCAATTTAGATTAACGGCGTTTTTCTTTTTTAATCGCGCGATAACAGTTTCGCGTTAACGGCGTTAACGGCCCAGCACTAATAAAAACACATATTATTATAAATATAATAATATACAACTTCCAATTCTGACAACCATGTTTCAGTAAACATATTTTGATGATGTATTGATTATTTTTAAAAGCTTAACTGTACAACACCAAATGTTAAAATCCATCTTATTGTAAAGAATCTGCAGACAGTCTAGAAATAAAATCACTTTTAATAATGTATCTATAACCTAGTTTGAAGTAGGACTTTACTCTGGTAGAGAATCAGAGAACTTGCTTCATACGTAACTAAACAGGGCTCCTTATTAGCTCAACAGTCTCAGAGATGAGAAACGCTCTCCTGCTGTGAACTGCCAAATCATCCTGATTTCCCGACTTTTTGAAAATCCTGCCACATGTGGCGTGCTTTACGTGACCGGTAAAAAGGGAGCGCTGCTAAAACTCAGTGGGGCTCCCACTTTGATACTTGGTTTACTGTGACAATACGTTGCAGGGGGCCTGTGTGAAGCTAATCTCTAATAAGGAAAAAACTCCTCTCCTGACAAAGCAGCTGACGGTCCACTGATTTGGATTCAAATGTGTTTTTATTGGCCTTTTCTTATTTGTCATAAAATGACTCAAAAATTTTGAACTGACACTGTTTGTATCAAATTATGGAAATCATCAAGAAATCTACTACATTCTTTTATTTTGTCCTGGTAGTTAACAAGCTAACCAGCACTAGATGGCTGAGAACTGCTATCACGGCAGTTTCTAGTTTTTGGGGGGCCCTGTAGAAGATCAAGTAAGGGCCCCTGGTGGCAATGTCTCACTTTGTTACTCTTTAATAGTGAAGTAATTTTAATGGTAAAGAAACCAGCTGTGGCTATATCTGTAAAACTAAAGGCTAATCCACTGAATTAAGTGTTCAAACAAAAACTAGAAAAAATGTCTGCTTACTGAGCTGCTGTGAGTTGTTCAGTAGTTGACTGAGATCCTGCTGTAGGGTTCATCAAGAGGTGCAGAAGCTTGCTATGCTGATTAATGTAATCATTATTTCTGAATGTGATTCAGTTGCTAAAAAATCAATAAAACATGAGACATCCGTGATAGCGCAAACACCATCCATCCATCCATCCATCCATTTTCTGTAGCCGCTTATTCCTCCACAGAGGGTCGCGGGGCAGCTGGTGCCTATCTCCAGCGGTCAAGGGGCGAGAGGCGGGGGACACCCTGGACGGGTCGCCAGTCCATCGCAGGGCCACACAGAGACAAACGAGACAAACAACCACACACCCACTCACACCTAAGGACAATTTACCAGCCCAATTAGCCTGACAGTCATGTTTTTGGACTGTGGGAGGAAACCGGAGTACCCGGAGGAAACCCACGCATGCACGGGGAGAACATGCAAACTCCACGCAGAGAGGCCGCAGAGCCGGGACGCGAACCCACGACCTCCTTGCTGCGAGGCAACAGTGCTAACCAGCTGCGCCACCATGCAGCCAGCGCAAACACCAAAAGGTTAAAACATGTAGTCTCCACAGCCTTGGCTCTTTGAGCGAAGCAACAGGAGTTAGGGTTCTCGAATTGAGAGGTGAAACCTCATAGCGCCACAGTGTTGTCACAATGTTGTAACGTTGTTACAAAACTTACTTACTTACGTCTTACTTTTAGAGGTGTTACGACCCCTTTTGATGTCTAGGAGAAGTAAACAAAGGGATCTAACAAAAAGTGCTCCAGAGACAAGATGTACGATTTTACCAAAATGTTTTATTATTCACTCCCTCAGAAAACAAGCAGGAAGAGGCACTGCTGAAACGAAAGGTTATTAGTAACAGAATAAAACACTCTTCAACTAAAAAGGGAGGATAAACAAGCACAAAACGCTGGGGAGAATAATTCTACGACCCAGGATAAACTATATAAATCACTATTTTATTACTACTTCTAAACTAAGAACTCTATATTAAACTAAGGATTATTATATTAAATTAAACTAAAGAACTAGTAACAAACTAAGAATTATAATAAACTAAGTTCTATATTAAACTAAAGATGCTCGACTAAGGAGGATATTAACTATAAAGATTCAAAACAATGCACCAAACAAAAGGCTCTTTTAACAGAGCTGCAGACTCCTGCACTAAAACGAACACTAGTTTATATTTTTACTCCACCGCTCTCTCTCTCTCTCTCTCTCTCTCTCTTTCTCTTTCTCTCTCTCTATCTGTGACTCCACAGCCTAGTTGGGGAACGTCAGTACCGCTCTAAGTCCCACTCTGTACTGATCGCTTCCTCCTTTTAACCTGTCTGAAGTCGAGCCCTGATCAATCTAAATCTGCAGCAGCTGAGCGGCGTTTCAGCGTGCCGCTGTCCAGGGTGCTGAACCGCCGCCGGACAGACTGGAACCCTCTGCCTCTGACAGCCACCTGTAACAAGAGGACTTTTTTCATCTTCAACTTTTCTTTTTTAAAGTTTTTCAGTGCCTGAAGGAGATGTTGTTTTGGACGCTATTACACCTGACCTGACCTCTGAGATTAATTTATAAATGTTTTCTCACAAAAATATTAAATATTATATACACTTATATTAAGTAAGTTGAGTTTCCTTATGACAAGTGTATTAATTACAATAAGTAACAATAAAATCTATTAATAAGAATAATACTAAAATATTTTGGGAGGAAAGCAGTAACTTGGAGTCCCCCTCGTCTATACCTCTGCATAGTTTGCATAGTCAGCATTGACTGCTATCCCAGGACTTATTACAGGGCGTGAACGTAACGTTATATGTGATATTCTAGTATTTTAATTGGACGATCTACGTTTGGGGCCTGGACCTTGTACCCCATAAAGTCTATTAAGAGCCGGCTGCACATGCGCATGATGTTTGGTCCAGCCCCAATTCAGGTATTTCAAGAGGATTTAGCCTCCTGAGCGTGTAAGTTTTCTGGTAAACACTTAAGGCCAATTCATGCTCCACGAGAAGCAAGAACTTTGTTCTCGCTGGGGATCTCCTAGAACAAAAATTACGTCATTTTGTTCTCGCAGCCCCATTTCGGCAGCACTTGCGGCTTGTTTTTGTACACATCAGCTGAGCAGAACTTTTTTCTGCAGGACGTCCGAGAACTGCTGTGATTGGTCAGAAAGGGAAAATGGGCATGGTTAGTGCAGGTAGCGGTTGACGTTGTATGTTGATATAACTTTTTCGCCGGCGCGGAAGTTAAATGGATACCTTTGAGGATCAGCTGGCTGTGGCAGTGAGAGGATACGCCCACCTATATAACTCGGGGAGTATGAATGGTCCCTCCCAAAACAAACTTTTTTCTTGTTTCCTGAGCCCCCCAGCGAGAACAAAGATTCGGGACAGGGATTCAGACAGCTTGTACATTCTGCTACTTAACTACTAGTACTACTACAACTACTAAATGGCCTGTATTCATATAGTGCCTTCTAGAGTTCTACAACCCCCAAAGCGCTTTACAACACAACAGTCATTCACTCATTCACACACACATTCACACACTGATGGTGATAAACTACATTGTAGCCACAGCTGTCCGGGGCGCACTGACAGAGGCGGGGATGCCAGTCCCTCCGACCACCACCAGCAGACAAGGTGGGTGAAGGGTCAAGGACACAATGACCCAGCCAGAGCTGGGATAGAACCAGTGACCCTCTGGTTGCTGCCCAACTACACAACCACTTTGACTTCACCTGCTCCAGATTTTGCTGCAGTTAGCTGCTGTTGTTTCATGATGCAGCTCAACTGAGAGCGAAGCATCATGCTATGTTAAACAGTATCAGTTCCATAATATTGGAGTACTTTTACAAGTACGACTACGAGTACATGCCCATAGTATTGTACTGATACCTGACGCTGGTATCGGTATCACGGCACCCCTAATACAGATCATTGGTTCCATGGTGCTGATCATTTTTCTGATGAGTTCTGATTATTGGTTCTAAAGGGAACAAATCCTTTGTTCTTATGGGTACTGATAGTTGGTTATGATGGGTGCTGATCATGGGATCTGACTAATCAATGATTATGATGGGTTGGAGTTTGGCTGTCTATATATCACACTGAACCACTGTTAAAGCTTCTGTGTTGGTTGTGAATCTTTTTGTGTTTTGGTGTGTCTTCCTTGATAAGGACTTGAGCGTAATGTTGGATCTGAGAAATGTATTTATTTAAACACGATTGACTTTATTGTGTGTTTGTTTTGAAAGCAAACTTAGTCTTGTGATCGCATCACATCAACTCGTGTGATGTGAATGACAAAACGAGCCATGAAGACCGTGTGTGAGTGTTTATTATGATCTACCGAGTACCACGAAGGCCAAATTTTACATGGTATACCAGTTCTCATCATATTTTAGAGTGTATATTTTAATTGCGAAATGTTGTCAATCACTCCTTCATAACTCCAAAACTCAAGTTGCTTAAAAATAAATCTTTATTTGTCATGAACATTCACTGATGCTTAATGTCCCAGCTTAATTTTATTTCTCAGTACAACAGAGATATGGAGGATGTCATCATTGTATGTTCTAATTTTGCATGAAATTTTGAAGAATTAATCTTTCAAGCTTCAGACTTGTTGGGTTTCTATAGCAAATGTAACTCATCAATTGATAATAACTCTGAATGTCATTGACAAAAAAAGCCAACAAGTGATTGACAATTTGTTTGCAACGTTATTTAAACAAAAAGAGCTGAAAAGAAGGACCGAATAGACAATAAATGCTGCTGCTGATTGTGCCGTCAGAGAGGGCCACTGTTTTAAATGTAACAGATCAAATTATGAGAGACCTTGCAGAGCGGTGCCTCGGCTCAGCACGGGATTAGGGGGCAACTATCTCAAGGCTGTGCTTCTCAGATAACCGCACCTAAAGCAACCTTTTCTCGAGCACACAATTACCCGTCTGCTTCCTCCCCCCAATCCCTTTCACCACCTCCCTTTTGAATTTCATCAGGGGCTTAATTAGTATACAAATAAAACTTCCCTTATCTCCCTCTCGCCCTAATTGGCCTGTCTTTAGTTATGCCTGGTGAGTGTGTGTGAGAAAGCTGGGGCCCCTGTAATTAGGGTGACCGTGTTCACCTTTCCTCTCAGACGCTCGGGTGCTCAGGCAGCCCATCGGGATGGAGGGGGGCTCGGCACTGCGCTGTATACTCAAATGAACATGTGTATGTTTGTGTGTGTGTTGGGGAGGTGTGCTCAGGATTATTGCTCTGCAATCACTCTTGGACCATCTTAACCGCACTCTCATGAGCATATAGGAGGTGCTACTGGTTCCCACTGACTAGAAGGGGCATCTTACTTCATTTCTTCTCGTTTCTCACTCGTCCTCGCCTCTGCCCCCACGCACACTAAAGTGTTTATCGATTATCTCAGCCTGCTCCTCAACAACTTAATATTGGGTGACAGTGCACTGTGTTCTCCCAGTAATTAGAGTTCAGCTCTGAAGACGGGGTAAGAGGGTGTGGAGGGGTGGGGGCAATTAGAGCCATTTGTTATTAAACTCGATTCATCTTCTTTCTTTGCTGCTCTGTTCTGGTCTCAGCTGCTCTCATATGCTTACCAAAGGTATCTTGTCATTCAGCCTCTTGAAATTGGCCAACCTGTGTTTTATCCTTATCACTTCACACCCTTCCCACCTGTTCTGTTCTGTATGCCACCAAAAGGCCAGGACATTTACAATAAAAACACTAAGAATACCTTCCTAACTGCACACTGTGATTGATGACAGTGTTTCTTGGTTCCCCAGGTTCTCAATTTTTGCTTTCAGTCAAACTTTTGTTGCAAATTTCCCCTCTGCCTGCGGGTTCTTTTCTTCATTACTGCTTGTTTGTTTGTATTATCCATTACTTTTGGAGGAAGGTCTCCGTTTGAGAGTCTCTGCAAACATGGTGGCTGAGCTGAAGCAAGTAGCAACTCTGCAAAGGTAAATAAAGAATAAATTATCATATTGCCGAAAGAAAGGAAAGTTTTTTTGACTATTAAGATGTTAGTTGGAGCTTGCTAAAGGCAGGTATTGATCCGGTCGATTATCTGCCAGAGCTCGTGACTGACCGGAGGTGGAAGGGAAAGAGAGGGCAACTTTATTGGTCCTGGGTGAGAACTTTTGCCTCTAACCAAATAAACCCCCTGGTTCAGCTACCGCCTCAGATGGTAGCTTCAACATGAAGCAACCAACAAGGTCAGCCATCTCTGTGTCAAACTTCTCTTAACTTAGACAACATTACCATGCTTTTGGTGAAGGCACTGAAATGGCAATTTTTTTACTTTTCAAAAGGACTTTGTTGCTTCCTGTACTTCTCACCTGATCTGGTCTAAAAACACTGGACAGAGTTTTAAGTTGAAATCTGAGGCTGAGTTGCAAAAGTTTAGTTTCTTCACAGATTGCCTCAAATCTTTTATGCTGAAAGAAAAAATATCACAGTTTTATAAAGGGTTTGGGGATATGGTTTAAAAAAAACATGGGCATCAAGTGCATTTCACTGAAAATAAAATATTTGATTTAAATTTTTTTGTTCTTTTTCTGCAGCTTTCGCCTCAGTTTTTGCTAAATTTAATAAAACATTTCACAAGTGTATCTTTCATCCAAATACTTATGTGCACTCTGCATGGAAAGACCCAGTTGGACTTTTGTTTTACAGCTAAACTTGTCATGTTTGTGATTGGATGAACTTAAAAATGTACTGTAGCCAAAATAAAACACCAGTTAAACCCAAGACACCAGATTTCCTTCAGTTAGGCAGTTATTTAATGCATTCTGATTTCCTGAATTGATGTCAGGAGCATTAGTATTTGTTTTCCTGTCACTATGAGCAATAAAACTGTCAACACTGTGCTCTCCATTTATTTCCCGGAGCAAAAAAATTGTTAGTTTGAGAAGGTGGTGTTGGTTCAAAATATTCTCTCTCCGTCTTTCACTCCAACAGCCTCCTTAACCCCTTGTGCTCACCCTTCGCCTGCTCTTTGTCTCTTCCGGAGTTCTCCGGAAACTTGATGTGGAGTTTACGGGTGGGAGAAAGGAAGGGAGATCAATCCTGGGTGTCAGCAGCTCAGTGCACATTTTCCCCAGTAACGGCAGGACAAGTGTCAGCTGGAAGAGAGGCAGCCGCCACGCAGAGACGGAGAAAGAAAGTGAGAGTGAGCGAATGGGGAGGGTGGAGGGGGAGAAAGAGCCCATTGCATGGCAGCCAAGCAAGCAAGCGAGTGAGCGGCCTTGCCCAAGGGAGTGCACCTCCAGTAGACAAAAGATCAATTCTCTCCATTTCACTCTCAGCTCCTGATAACAAGCAAAAGTTCAGCAAGCCCAGGAGCTGTCTTCTCTTTGAAATGTGCATTCTGGTGTGCTACACACACATGCAGCTGCACACTTAAACTCTCATACGAGTGGCACAGGAAACCAAACACACAATGTGGTCACGTTTGAACTGAAGGAGCCAATGGTTTTCTACAACGGCTGCAAATGGGATGAAGGACAAATTGGAGAAAAGTCTGTCAATTTGTATTTGGTTCATTGACGCTGTTTGGGTTTTTTATTTTTGGGAGGGGGAGGGGGGTTTTGCCAGTTCAAAATGATAAATCATATGAGGAAAAAAACAAACGAAAGCTGTTTCATTTTATTTTTCTAAATCCAAACATAATTTGTGACATCTTGTCGTGCCATGGATGTGTGGTTTGGATTGTGATTGCGGATAACATTTTATTGGCAAATGACTACGCTCAGATAAACAGAAACATGCCCCCCCCTCTCTCTGCACACACAAGTGTTATTCATAACCCTCTCATCTAGCAGAGTTTATAGAATATATTGTTTCCTTCCTGTTTGTGCTGAGTCACAGTGCTTGTTTTTGTTCAAATTTTCAAGAGTTCGCCCCCTTAAACCACATGTTTGTGGTTGAGTCCCAACATGTTCCTCATTAAAAGTAATGTTTTCAACCTTTTAACTTATTAAAATAAATGCGTGATGACATATCGTTCATTAGACTTCTCCGTGTTCAACCCTGACACACTCCTTTAGACTGCGGTTCACAGTTTGAGCGTTCTAACTTTTCCAGCTCTCATAAAATGCACGTCGATCTTATCAATGCTGCTTCAAGACCTGAAATGACCGGATTTCATGCAAGTGTCCAAAGTTTAGTTCATTTCCCTGCTCGGGGATGAGTCCTTGTAGTCGTTTTTGATTGTTACTCTGTCCATGATGGTCTATAAATCTCTACAGAATCCCCACAAGGCTGATGGTGTTTGACAGATATGTAGCTGGTTCTGTTTAAGACAACCACAAACAGAGAGCAGCTCTGTGGAGGTTAAAACCTTGCCTCTTCTAATCAGGAAAAAAAAAAAACCCAAAGAGAGGGTCACTCTGTCAGTATCCAGTAGAGGCACTGTCTACTATTTAGCACAGCTGCTAGTTAGGGATTTTTGTTGTTTCCTTCCCACCTTACGGTTCAGTTTCATTCAGAATCCAAATGTCATAACATTGTCTGTGTAATGTACCTAATGATTAGGATTCTCTCAGGGACCCCTTCCTGCGGCCTCTAGCAGATGGCTTGAACTTCTCTGTAAATGCAGATTTATGCAGAGGGAATGTTTACATGTGATTGTCATTACTGGAACATTCCTAAATCAGGCAGTAATTGAGGCAAAATCTGTCATCTAGTGGGTGTTGTTTTTGTCATGTTTCCGGCTGAAAGGAGCAGCTCACGGAGAGGGACGGGCAGCATCGCACAATTGACCTTTTACATGATTTTCAATTACGGGAGAGAGGAGAGAAACAGGGAGGTCCCTGCAGTGCTGCTGTCTCTGCTGTCTTCTCTGCAGAACATCTGCCCATCGAACGTGGCTGCTGCTTCTTTTTCTCCCCATGAGGTTGCCTGCCATGCCCGGGATGGGCAGGTGTGTGCTGGGCCAGGCTCCTCTGTCATTAAGCGGCCCAGCTGTGCTGTCACGTCTGGCGTGGAGGCGGGTGTCATCCATGACCCTGTCTTCGAACCTCTCAGAGGGGCACGCACAGACCTTGACAGGGCAGTGGAGTTTAAAGCCACGCACGGAATATCTATGAAGGACAGCCGTGTCGTCCCCTCCCTGCGCCCCGGTGGGCGCCACCTCTGCGCGCTCGCCTAGCCTGCTGCCAAAGTGCAGTATGGGCCTTCAACAGCCGTGTCAGTCAATAAGAAGAGATCAACACACACACACACACACATCCTGCTGTGTCCTGTGTTTCAAAAAAGAGTTAAACACTTGCTGCTGATAGACAAGTTCAGTGATACAATGAAAAAATTAATCATGTCCAGAAACACTGAATTAATGAGCTGATCTGGCCTTTGCACGTGATTTGGTTTTGTTATAGATCAGCTAAAATCCGAACATATGGTGAAACACTTCCTGGTCTCAGCCAGTTTGATCCCTCTAATACTCAAACAGTCCAACATTTCCTTAAAACAACCCGAACTTGCTGAGGTTTGGACTAAGATCTCTGAAGGAATGTTGTGTTTTTCAGCACCAGAACACCATTAAGTTGTTTTATAAATCAGGATGAGGGTCCAACTTATAAAACCTACGTATTTGTTCATTGCCTCTTGTAAAGGCTTTGTTGGATTCAAATCTGAAGACAAATTAACAGCTCTTTATGTGGTTGCGTATATCAAACAAGTAGGATATTTTTCCAGGTTTTGCTATAGTGAATGATCCTGCTGAAGGAGACTTCTGACATCTGGGAAAACAGATTATATGAATGCATGTTTGACATTGTTGACAGGTATGTCTTCCTTCAGTTCTGATAAATATGGACATGCTTTTTGCCCGTTGTCTGCAGCTGATCAACAATCTAACATGCTCTATGTGTTTGACACATTAGCTTTTTTCAAGTCTTATTAGCGTTTGATTCTCATGTGCATCGATGACCCTTACCTGTCCATGACCTTTGTTGTCGGTTCTCTGGTTTTTCTTTTGGTTTCACCACTTTTGGCTGGTTTGTGACCACTGTTGACTGGAAACAGACCACGAGCTCTACAAGAACTTGAGTTGTGTGGATCATATGACCCAGCCATCAAGCAAACACAAAATCCCATGTCTGATTATGATTCCTGCCCATCGTCTAACTTCCTCCTCCACCACTGCTGGAGTAAGAGAGCCTGTAGATTGATCTCACCCACTCCCAGATGACACTGTAACAGAACTAGTTTTTTGCTTGTCAAATGTTTTAAAGCCTTATCACTGTATTGTGTGTTCTCATGGAATAATGTTCAATATGCTGATTTATTTATGCCTTATGCTTTTATTGTTCTGACTTGATATTCAAGGTCATTAAGTTCCAAAATATTATTAACAGATTTCAGTTAATCAAAACACTCTAAATTTAAGAACTAGATGCATACAGAAAAGTTGTTTGCATAACTTTTTTTTAGAAGCATCTAGGCTGTAACTTTAAGTTTAAAATGTCAACGTGTAAAAATAATCCTGATCACGATTTTCTACTAAACACATGTTTTGACTTATTTAGCTCTGTAGAGATCATGATTTATTTTAGTGGCACATTTGTGTTTCCTGATTTTAATGGTCAGTGACATGGTGGTAATATTTCTGCAGAAAAGCATCAAGAATGCAGCACTTAGTGAAAAAAGGCTGATTAATTTTGTGCAAATAAAAAATGTCCAGTTTATGAAAAGTTTGGAGTTTTGCCTTCTGTTTGCGGGACAAAATAAATAAATGTATTAATTAGTGTTTGGTAGCTGCATGTGCACGCATTTCTTGATATTATTTGTCTTAAAAATAAATATTTGACACTTACTCAACTATGTTTCATTGGTGTTTATATGACTAAGAGGCTGACAGTGTTTATTACACAGTGTGATTAGACTCTGTTTACTAACAGAGTACTAGCAGATACACAGACAAAACTTTTTAACTTAAAATGAGAAATGTCTGAAGCAAAATGTGTGTAAACTTGAAATTATCTGATAAATTAAATGTGATAACCCTTCCAAATGGCTGTGAATAATTTATTGTTTATGTGTGTGTGAGAGAGAGAGCTTTTTGAATCACATACCATTTTTCATAATAGAACATTTATATTATTTGCATTGATTTTACTTTATGCAATCAGTATGAATTTAATAAAATGCTATAAAATTTAAAGTACAAGTGGTGTAATTCAAATATTGGATTGTTTTGATCTGAATAAATGATCAAGATTAAATTATTATATTAACTTGACATCCACCCTCCTTTATTACAAGTTATAAAGGCAACAAATGTATTCATAATCAACAAAAATGCTGAATATACATTTTTTCATGCATAAATGTACACAAAGTAAACCACAAATAAATATATGTACAATAACTATACAACATTCATTACAATGAGCTGAACCTTGTGTGAAAATTCTCTTTATATAAATATTTTATTAATTTGGGACATTGTTTTACTCCCATCTTTAACATTTTTCATTATTTTACATAATAAATGGGGGTTCTGCTTGTCTTAATGCTATAGATAGAATCCATCCCTTTAATTACAGCCCCACTTTATTGTAAGAGTTTAATATAAAGTCAAAAATCAGCAAAATCAGATGTTATCTCATAGTTTTACTCAGACAGAGATCAGATTATTTTAAGCAAGGAAATTAGTCTTAGTCAATTTTTGGTTGGTTAAAATGACTCCTTGATGAATTGTTGGTATGAATTTGCAAAACTGTTTACTAAAGATTGTAGTAAGAAAAACAACACTGACATCACTCAAATGGTATTTAAAAAATATTCATGACTTCATCGTGATCAGTCTTTGTTGCTGAGTGTATTTAGTTGCAGAAATAATGATAAATGAATCAAATTAGAATGTTTAAATTGGTAGTTTGAAGAAGTTTTTAAAAACCTGCTCTGTAAAGGATAGGGATAGAATAAAAATGATAAAAAAACAATAACAACAACAAAAAATATATATACATAACACAAGCAATTTGAATGAAAAAGAGCAGATAGAAGAACTTATAATTTCTGCCCCTTTTAAACAAAAGAAAATTATTAACACATTCTTAGTTCAACTGTCAGATATACAGTTCATTTAAACTGTTATTTTCCAAATTACAGCGTAATCTTAGACTTTTATTTCATAACTTTTTTAATATACTTGATTTAATATGCTTTCTGAATATGGTAAGTGACCGTGAGACTTTTATTTGCTTGCTGAGGTTATTCCACAATTTTACACCATTTACTGAAATACTGCGTTCCTTAATTATGGTTCTGAATCGAGGTTTTTTAAAGACCTCGACTCCTTTCAACATGTATTCACTGACTCTCTTTTGAAACATTTTTTGAATATTTGTTGGTAATGTACTTGTATTTGCTCTGTACATGGTTTGTAATATTTTCCAATCTACCAGGTCATGAAATTTCAGTATTTTGTATTTGATGAATAATGGGTTAGAGGGTTCTCTATAGTGGCTGTTGTTAATGATCCTTAATGCTCTTTTCTGTAAAATGACCAAAGGTTGTGTATAAGTTTTGCATGTGGCTCCCCAGATTTCCAAACAATAAATGAAATATGGTACAATCAGTGAGTTATACAGTGCTAACAATCCAGAACTATTTAGTAGAAACTTGACTTTATATAATACAGATATGAATAGGAAAAGAACGTGTACATTTGACTCTTTAATATTCATACAGTACGTTGAGCTAATCCAAAATCTAGTCTTGTTTTCAGTTCATTTCTTCTTTGCTGGCATTATATAATAATAAAGCATTAAATCTGATTTTATTATATAAATCATAAATAATCAGTAGATTCTTGCAGATACATTAGGAGGATTTCTCGCCTCCATTTCATCACTGTATTCTTTTAGTCAGAACAGTTTAAAAACTGTCGATCTTTTACCCTTCTCCTCAGATATCGAGCTCATAGTGATCACATCTTAAAGTAATCTCAGACAGTTGTCGAGTCCTACTTGTTAACATTTTTGTTGCATTTTCCAAAAAGTGTAATACTGTTTGCTGCAGTTAATTTATGTCTTTTATAACTGCAGGAAAGAACTTCAGGAGTTGTGTTTGATGGTGATATTACTTAACCTGACTTGCTTAATGCATTTTTTCTGCATCCTCTGTAAATAAGACTTGCATTCCAAATGTAACTTGTGTGGGAAACTGGAGGTGATTAAAATAAAATATTTTTAAAAATTACTGTTCAAGTCTATGTTTAACATCTTCAGTATCCTGGAAATACATAAAAAGTGACCTGATATGAGTTTCACTGATAACTGAACTTAAATAACCTTGACTTTCAATTCCAAGCAATTAAATAAAGATTGCAGCTGTTATCCTTTCTGTCTCTGAGCTGCAGCCTGACCAAACTGCATATGGAGCCTTTCTGAATTTGATGTTTGTTTGGTCATTTTTTTTTTGACTTTCTGATTGTTTTGGTGTCAGCAGCATATTTCCCAGCCTCACCTACAGTTTGCACACCCGTCTGGTCTTATTGGCAGCGAGCCTTCATCCACCGACACCTCCAGCGTCCCTGGTGGCCTTTGTCACAGAAGAAAGAGAATGATCAATATCCCAGCTAAAACTAGACTTTCAAAGCCGATCGTACGGGGCCTCGTTCTGGGGCCTTCTTTAATGAATTTTCTTTCATTCCGCACAAGTTTTTAAACATCAAACAATAAATCGGCCAGGGCACAGTAAAATATTTAGATCTATTGACTGTGTTTGAAAAATGTAGAGGGCAAAAACTCTTGTGGTTTGATGCTGATACATTCTGAACACTTTAATCCACCCGAGTGTTTCCTTTTATCTGCCTGGGCTTCTCTGAAAGAGGGGAAAAAGGGCCTCAAGAATGTTCTCAAAGATCCTCCAACTCTTTCTTTAAAAGCTCCTTACCTTCAACTGCTTTTCTGTAACACATTCAGCTTTTTGGTATCAGAATGTACTTTAGAAAAAAAGCACATAAAATTTGAGTTTGCATTGATCTTTATAGGTTAGGTTTGTTCTAAAAAATTATAAGTGAAATTTCATTTTTGTTGAGTTTTATCCTATATTTGTGAAGAAAAATATGTTTTTATTTTAATTATTATTATTATTTTAAATCACTTCCTTGTGAAAGCAAACCCTCACTTGGAGCAGAAACACAAAACCATCTGCTTTAAGAAGCCTTATTTTTTTGTTGGAAGTGAGTTTCAATTAACATCTTCATGGTGCAGCGAAAGAAGCAATAAAAATATTTTGTCTTCTGGTTGCTTTCAGACGGTGAAAGCCAGAAAGGCCAAACAGTGTCTGAAATGTGTTTTGCTGTCGAAACAGAAACTCTGTGAGTTTTAGGGAAAAACTACATTTTATTTAGACTGTGTTTTTATAAATACATTAAAGTGAATATTAGGGACTCAGTTTGAGTGTTTTTGCATGTGCTGGTGTGTATAGGCCTGTTTGGTCTGAGTGACAGCTCAGCCTTGACATTAAACATCTGTTGGGTGATTCATCCAGTCGTGGATGAGGAGTGACACCGAGGCACATCTGCGGAGGTGTGGGCAAATCCTGCAATACCTGCTCCTCCCGCCCCCTCTTTTGGGCCCCGGGCTCAGCACCAAAAATCCCTTTTTTTGATTCTGATGATTGCGTCATTTGCTCTCCTCTCCGAGCGGCTCGTTCACAGAAGTGACATCCTGCTCCTTTTCCCAGTTGTGCATGCTGAGGAGCAGCAGATGCGTAGCCTTGAGGAGATTCTGAAATGGCAAACACAATAAAACTCAAGAAACCTGGAAAAAAAAAGATCTTCGTGTCCACTTTTAACACAGAATGCTAAAGTTTGCCTTTTTGCAAGTTCAATACCAAGTTTTACTCACTGATTTTTCAAATTCTAATTATTTGTGTCTTCATGGATAAAAATTAAGGCAAAAAGTTGACATTTTTTTCTTCCACATTTTCTGATTATCTGTAATTCATCAGTAAATCTGCAGCCCTGGACTACTGTTGCAGCACAGACTGACCACACTTGTCTGAGAAATGTTTTCAGGACTCTCTAAGTATTTTTCTGTTTTGAGGAAAGCCTGGATAAATCTATTCCACTGAAAGGAAAGATTGAGAAATCATTTGAGTCTAAGTGACAGATGCTTCTCTTCAGTACGGCGCGGGGCATTGTAATCACTTGAATGAATACAGCTTGACTAATTAAGGTTATGCAGTTGGCTGGCTCTCTCCAAACAAAGCTGGAGTAATGTAGATTGTGTTGCAGCACCGCTCCCGCGGTATTGTGCAGATGAGAGACGATTTCAGTGGGAGTCTGTTAGAAAAAAAATGCTTGAATGCTCAACTTAATTTTCAACATCACATTCATGTTTCCACTCAGGTAAATGTAAAAATCCATGAAGGGAAAATGACCTTTATCTAGGGACAATCGGCATTTTACAGTAAATCATAAATCTCTACTATGTTGGTCTGAGTTTGAAATCATTTGAATTTGTTGCTTTGTGCAGATCTTTGTGAACTGAAACTTTATACATTCAAAAAATGAATAAAGTTCATGTATATATATATATATTTTAAATGTTTGCTCTTCTTTTATATGAAGTAATAACTTACTCCACAGAAACAGCTGAGCAGATGACGATGACTGAAACACATCGACGCTCACTGTGTGTGTTTGGCACTGATAGGGTCCAAGGACACACCAGTTCTTTGATCCGGTCTCTGGGGCGTCCCAGATGTTCCAGTGCAGGGCAATGTCAAGTCAGGTTTATTTGCTGAGGTAAATGCCCAGTTATTATATGTTACAACTCAGCCATTAATGCAAGAATAATGATTTCAGGTGGGATTTCTTTTCTTCATTTCTAACATTTAAAATAAACAGTTGCATTGAGTTTAATCAGGGCATCCACTGCACATGTCTGCTTAGTTACAGTAATGATCACCCATCAGGATATATGTATGTGTGTGTGTGCATATATAAATATATATATATATACAATTTAAATTTAACTTTGAAAGGTTTATCGTTAAAGTGGACGTTCTTAAATTAGCAGTTTTTTTAAATATTAAAAGCAGTTTGTGTGATTTGAATGAAACTCTCTAAAGAGTCCTGACCAGTAGGTGGCAGTATGATACCTGAATCTGCAAGTTTTCAACTCCAGACGCCTCAATCATCAACAGAAGAACCAGTATGACTGTTTCAGTCGACAGCTTTAAATTTAACAATAATACCTGCTCCTAATATTAAACATATAATGTTGTGTATTTAACAGGAGTCAGTGCACAGCTAAACACACAGAAACATTGCATAAAGAAGAGTTTAAATCAATTTAAATTTAAATCTGTTCTAAACACATGCAGATTTATGAACTATATCTATATTTTAGTGTAATCATCATTATTATAATATACACAGTATGTAGTTTTCTGATATTTTATTATTAATCAATACATTTTTAGGTGTTTGCAAGAATTTTATTTTAAAGGAATGGCTCAGCTGGCCATTTTTAAAATAAACAAACATTTTATGTAAAGATTTATAAAATCTTTCCTGAGATGTTGACCGTCTCCTTTCTAAGAAGTGAGGTACAGTTTTTGCCAGTGCATTTTGTGACATCATTTCCAATCTGTGAGTCTAATTCCCAGTGAAATCCATTAAAAGGCAGCTGCGATCCAAAACTGCCTAAATTCTGAGTTTCTTGCTTCCACATTTTGTTTGTTCATCATTTAAGGTGAAGTTTTATTTGTGTAAAATCTCATCTAGCTGCAGATACTGAACCGAAAACGAACTTCCTCCAGGATCAGACGGCGTGAGCGGAGTTTGAATATTTCTGAGGCCTAATCCTCCAAAATGATTTAGAGGAAGAGCGTGCTTCCAGAATCTGCTCTGAATTAGATGTATATTTTCTAAGAGGGGGAGGGGAAAAATATCAATTAGTGCTAAATTTATTCATGAATTTTCTGCGATCAATGAGAGTCCACTCAAAGAGGCTCAGTGGGACCCAGTTCATCCCAGTTAATGTGTTTGAAGGGGAATTACCATTGATGTTGTTTTCTCTTCTTCTTCTTCTCCTTGGGTCAGAGAGCCTTTAGGAGGTGTCATGGCCCCAAAACGAGGAGGAGCTTCCTTCGGCTACCTGCTTGGAGGCACCTGGACAGCGGAGAGGATGGAGAGGGTGACAGCTGAACGGTGAGGTGTGTGTGCTGAAAACACCAGGTCCCACACACACAGGAGCTTATTGTGAATCCAATCAGGGCTGGGAAAACAGCCTATTGATTTCCTCCAATAACACACACAACAAACAAATGCAGAGAGAGCACATTATGAGTAAATTCACGCACAAATGGCTTCCACTTCAACAGAATATTCTTATACATTACAGTAGCTGTCGATGCTCTGCTGCAGGTGAAAAACGGCTCCTCCTCGCTCTCTTTTTAATTGGCCACAACCGCCGTGATTTTAATTCACATGACCTTCCACGACTTGTTGATTGTTTTCATAATTCTTGCACATATACTTCACAATGCGGCTCCAAAAGAGTCTGAAACGTTCTTTCAAGGATTCTCTTTTTCGCTCTTCGTATCGATTTCAAACAGTTTCTGCACACAGGCTAGATTTCAGGTCAATTAGACATATTTGGGCATTTGCAAATCATTTCTTTCTCTCTCTCTCTCAGATCCTGGGGCTCTGAAACTGCACTTTTGGCCCCAACAGCACTGTTCAGATTCTCTGTGGAGCTTGACATTTTGATCCACAACAGAGACTAAATGATAACCATTTCCTTGTAAATACAGTTGCCTGCGGGGGAAGGGTTTAAATAGACCGAGAAGGACTTTTTTCACTCACTCACTTGTTTATATTCACAGCTCATCTAAATATGGACGGGCGAAGGAACACATACTGTACACTATGTGCAGCGATGCAAAAATCTTGAGTGATTTATATCATTGTACAAGTTCTTGTCAATGTAATTATATCCTTAGAAGTTGGAGCACAGGTTTTTTTTTCATTTATCAGACAAAACTCCAACCCTATTTCTCCTTTGTCCCTCTTTTTGTTTGGTTTTTCTTTGAAGAAAATTTCTGCCCTTGTCTTGTATGAGAGAACAAGCTTCCTTTGTTTGAAGTGTTTGGTCTTGGCATCTCTGATCACTCTCATTAGGGCTCAGTGAGAGCACAAAAAATAATAATAATAAAAAAACAAACAAAAAATACACTCTGGCTCATTTATTTTTATTTCAAACACATCATTGACTGCTGTCCGAGCTCGCATCCACATCTAAAGAGAGAGTGTTTATTTGAACCCGGCGAACAGCCTCTTTCTTTCTTCCTTCGACGGTTTTAAATATAAATAGAGGAGAAATCGATCGGTCACTTGCTGATTTTTTTTCTTCTTTTTTGTGTGATTCTGTAAAAACACGGAGCGAGTAAATAATTCTTTTTACCAACGCGCGTGGAGATGGGATGGAATATTTATTTTGCCTGGAGAAGAAAGTCGCTTGCTGAAGTTTGACCCCTTGTGTGGATCGTCATGACAACTTGATGGTCTCACGGTTAGTGAATGACAACATCCTCCTACGTCTGTGTGAGGCTTTAGCGCCCACTCAGAAGTAAGAGACTGACACAAACACTTTGTAAATGAGCTTCAAATGTAGCTGTGTGAGTATTTTTGAAGCATACTTATGA
Source organism: Callopanchax toddi (assembly GCA_006937965.1). Taxonomy (NCBI): domain Eukaryota; kingdom Metazoa; phylum Chordata; class Actinopteri; order Cyprinodontiformes; family Nothobranchiidae; genus Callopanchax; species Callopanchax toddi. The sequence continues at coordinate 1,733,024 of SSNR01000018.1, forward strand.
GGGAATATCTGCAAGGCTTATCCCGTGAGGCTGCACAGACTCAGTGGGATAGCGTTTCTTTTTTGCAGTGGCGCGCTGAGTCTTTTGCAGGGCTGATGATAAAGTCGAGCGCTCAGCAGCTTGCTCTGGGGAAAGATTGCTCCATGTCACATCCTTATCAAAGTAGTGTTTTGTTCCTTTTCATACGTTCAGTTCATATTCCACAAGAAGGCCTGTGATCTGTTACATATGCAGGTCCCCCACCAACCCTTCCCTTCCAAGTCTGCACTCTGACCCCCTCCGATGCTCCGCTGAAGATCAATTGTGTTTGTACTGTATGTGAATGTGTATCAAAGAGTCCCCACAGTCAATACCTCCACTTATAAGGTAATGTACTGACACGGGAGACTCCGGGGGGACTCTGCCGAGCGCTCCGTGTTCAGAGGCTGTGCGGCGGAGAGGGATGGGATGGGAGGGGGGGGGGGGGGGGGGGGGGGGGGGGGGGGGGGGGGGGGGGAACACAGCAGTCATATGGTGTGGGAGGAGGATGCTGGATTGATAACACTTACACAATGCTATCTTCAAGTGAAATGTACAGCTCCCGGCGCAGAAACGCATTCACAAAGATGTCAGCGGTTGGTTTGGCCATGAAGGGCTCCCGACCAGAGCGTTAGCTATGCTGATTAATCTCCCATTGAACACTTATTCTGTTTCACTGAGCCACAGGGGGATACGCTGTCAATGAGAACTTTCATAGCAGCAAAAACGCTCACCCATTTTTTATTTTATTATTCCTTAAGTCTTATGAAAGTACTTGTCCTTGCAGAAAGAGAATCATTCCCATGAATTTCAATATTACATTGACTGGATAACAAGCTAAGTTTAAGTCATAAATCTATAGCTGTTTTTGTCTAAGAAGTGCTCAGTTCAGGTCTTCCTCCCTTTGCTCACTCGTTCATACCTCAGGCTGGACGCAGGTATTTGCACAGGAGGTGTGGCGGCTAAAGGATTGTGTAAATTACCTCAACCGTAACATTTCACAACCAGCTGCAAAGAGCATTGCCTTTTTATAGCTAGATAGATGCACATGATTAATCCCAGTTTGGAAAATGTATTTGCTGCAGCAACAGACTCAACAAAAACAATACAGCAACGGATTTAAAAGTATGGAAAAAACAATAAACAAAGCAGTAAGATTCAGAACATTTAGAAAAAGGAAAACAACGATGCAAAGATGACTTGAACTGTGCAAGAAGGGCTACATTTATTACAGCAGATTTAGTTTTAGACTGTTGATAAAGAGATGCTAACGCACCTGTTGTCAGCTGTAGCAACAGAAATAAAAGCAACACAGCAGAAAACTATTTTCCTTGTTTCGTTTCAGTTTTCTTTTTAACTTAGCTCAACAGTAACATTACACAAGCAGCAGCAACATCATTGCATCAAAATTAAGATGTTGACTGGTTTATGAAATATTTGTTATATAAAGCATTTAGTTTAAAAAATAATGCTGCTAAAATGTTGGCTTGATATTGGATATTAGTTGCTACCTTAGTAAAATTTGCCCTTGATTGACTTCTGGAAAAAAGGGGGAAAAGTATTTGACTTGTAGCTCATGAATGCTTTGTTCTAGGTTTGTTTTTTAAATATATTTTTTAAAGTTGCTTACAAGCTTCCTTTAAAACAGAAACGTTAGTCTGATGTAACTAAATCAAAAGAACAAACTGATCTATAACAGTTGGTTTTTGATAATAACCCCATATCTACTTTTCTAAGTGTAATGACCATGTGGACATGTAGACAGTGACAGAAGTTGACCCCTGTGTCGGTGGTGTTCTGTGTCTGGCTCATTTGTTAGGTCCGATTCCATTGGCTGTCAGTTTTACTGCCTGATTGTGTCAGCTGGCCGGTGTTAAGTCTGATGGAGTGTTTCTGCCTCTGAAGCCATCCTGAGAAAAGCGGTGAGAGCTCTACAACAGGCTCAGTGGCAGGTTCTCAAAACAGGCGGGCCATGAATATGCAAGCTGCTCCACAAACAGCCATAAAAAAAAAACTCGCTTGATGTAGCCGAATCTGAAAATAAGCAATTTTGCCATATTCAAGCAGCATCGTTGACACTTTCAGCAAATTTCTGAGAGAGTCTCACTGTCTCTTCAGTTTTGTTTCTGCTGCACAAGTGAGAGGAGAGAGTTTCTTGTCTGTTTCATCAGTAAATATTAAATAATGCTTCACTTTACTGTCACAGCATAATAAAAATATGAGAGACGTGCGAGGGGATAAAAAGAAATCATAATTGGATGTTTTTGAAACGTTGTGATATTTGTGCATTTTTTAATTATGTGATCTTGCACAACTAACATGTCTTGATTGATTGAGATGAGGACCTCCTCTTAGCTCCAAATGTGTTTCCACGCACCCCATGTTTAATGCAAATTAAAAGAACATGTGCCTTTGATATTGAAATGATCTCGTTGCATTCCTGCAAACATTTCAGCAGACGAACTGGAACTACGTTTGCATAAAAAACATTATACTGCAATAAGCTGCACGGAGAACCAGAAGAAATGTTTTGTTTGCTTAAGAAGACAACAAATATTTAAAATATTTTCTTAACTAAAAAAAATGCATTGATAAATCTATTTTTTCCCTTTTGCATTAATGTAAGGGTAAATTCAAGACAGTTGACTGCACTGAAAGGTGTATAATTCTGCAGCAACTCCAGTTGATTTTCATAAAAAATGTTATTACCTTAGTTTTTATTTATTCAAATTCAGTTTTTTCATGCATATAACCTTTTATTTACTCCAAGCAAAACAAAATGTTTAATGCTTTTTTCACCTCAAACCACAGTAATCATATATTTAAGTAAAAATAAGAAATACTGTTTTTTCTTAAACTGGTGTAATTTTATATACAGGGGTTCATATAGTTTATACATTTTCTGCAACATTTATCTCAACTCCTCAAATAATTTTTACATTTAAGAATCAGAAATCATAAGCTTTCTCAAAGGTATATTAATTTTCTGTTAATTAAATATTCCCTAGCATTAAAACATAAAAGTATGCATCTTTGTATGTTTTTTGTTAAATTTACTTCTTGAAATAAACAAACAAAAAGCAATAAGAAGCATAAATTTAGCTATATTTCTCTTGCAGACACGTACTTAAACAAGATAAATACAGTGATTACGCTGTGCATGTAGCCTTTGTGTTGGTCCCAGGAGTCAGAGCCATGTATGTTTTCTCATGCTTAGTGTCTTTTCAGGACACAGTATAGTGTGACCCTTGGGTCTTGCTGTGTGAGGTGATAACAGGACTGCGTATCTGTATGTCTTTGTTGAGCAAAACAGAACCCGCATGGAAAATGCACTCAGCGTCCCACTGCGACGGACGCAGACCATCTCTCCTGCAGAAATAACACACTAATTATGCACTATTGTCCAGATAAGCAAAACTAGAGTTATTGGCTCATTTTCTACTAAAAAAACTGCTTGCTTTCTTTATTTTCTATCTCATTATTCCTATATCTTGCAGATTTTTGGTAAATAACAAACATATAGTCTCTAATAGGTGCCCATCAGATAGCAGTAAAATCTCATGGAGTGATATAACGTTTGGAAGGAGTGGCATTGCATCACTTACTTCTTTCCTCATACGGTTCCACCCCCTTTTTGAGAGGAAAATAAATACTGAGATTAGTGGTTGATTGAAACCAAAAGCAAAATTCTGTCTAAATGTAGCTGAGTTGAGTTTTGCATGACAAATATTTAAAAATATCCCTGTTTATGTTTTTATTCCCCCACCTGCTTTGCTCTGTTTTCTCCTTAAACTTTAGTTTTAAGCAATATTGTTTTAATAAAACGATAAAAGATCGTTTTTTGTGTCAATTTTTTTGCCAAAATGTGTGCATTTTAGGAGAGGGTGTTGATTTGATTGGTGGAAACCTAATAAACTGAGACAGATGTGAAAAAAGATCTAAATGTAGGAACACATCTCGACACAACAGGACATCTGCAAGGTGGATGTTGACAACTTTGCATGTTAAAGCATGAAATAACTTAATACAACCAAAATGAATTATTCATCAACAAAATCAACATCTGGAAAACAATTATTTGAGGAGTATTTTAATGTTTAAATCAGAAAAATGCTGTATTTATTTACATTGAGGGGGTGGGACTTAGGACTTTCAGCTTTAACTTCCGGTGCCTGTTTGGATGTCTGATAATTATAGATGTAGTTGATGATCCCAATGCATGCTTTGATCACAGGGTTTGTGTTTTCCTCACTGAACACTGTGCAAAGACTAAGGACCCGGATGTGTTGCTCCACTTTGTTACTGTAAAACATTCACAGTTCAGGTTCTTCAGTTTGGCTGCAGTCATGTAAAAAGGGAAAAGGGTGGTGATATTATTAACTGTACTGCTTTCCTGTTGGGAGGAAGGGACTGCACATTCCAGCACACACACACTCACACACACACACACACACACACACACACACACACACACACACACACACACACACACACACACACACACACACACACACACACACACACACACTCATTTATGAAACATTCTGGTACATTAATGCAAATAGTACCCAAACAAACTTTATACTTAGAGGACATTTAGCAACATATACACATTACCGTCTACTCACGTATCTAAATGCACACACACGCCTCTCTCCTTTGACACACTCTCAATGACTCTATCTTCTTCTAAATACTTTTACTGGAAGGCCACTCCGATAGACCCCCTCCATAAGAAGAGACATACCATCCCAGCTGATTCCAGGGGGAGTCCTTCAGAGGCAGCACTTCCAGTGGCTTCAGTGCATTAAAGCTTTTACCTTTTGCTTCTAAAGGCATCGGGACAAAAACAGGCCATGCTCTTTTGCTTCCACCGGGGAAAGAGGGAATGCATTGTCTTGTGAGGACACTGATTACTTAGGAATCGGTCATCAATTATTCAAACGACAGAATACTGCATTGCCTCCACCTTTTTGTGACAAGAGCGCCTTTCAAGGCTGGAAAGTGGAGAGACACACCCTGCCCAGTGCACAAGAATCAATACAGGCCAAGGGAGTTAGCTTCCTTGTTTTCGCTTTGGTCGGTCTTGCTGTACTAATACCAGTGTGAGTTTGGGGCCCTGGCGTTCACCCTTTGGGAAACCTTGAAGTGCCAGCTGCCGACCAGGCCACAGGCCACCATGAAAGCCTGCGTGGTTTGGAAGCAGGTTTTTTTGCATGCACCGGCCCACTGCCTTTTTGTCATACTCTGCCCGCTCCCATCACTCTCCTCTGTCTGCTGTCTCCATTCAGCTGATTAGCCGCAAGCGAGCCTGATGAATGTCCGCCGTTCATCCACAACACCTGGTTCTCAGGAGAGCTGAGGAGACGGTCTCAAGGACAGAGACAGACGAATAAAAAAAAAAGGTGGGGGGAGACTTACACCAAAGAAGGGACCACCCAGGATTTGCATACTTGGGGTTTTTACTTTGTTTGTCTTCCTAGCCTCCACTCAGCAGTGTTGCCACGTTTTTCCTGGACCAGACTTCTGGCACTCCTCACACTCCGGCTCCTTAGTCACTGTCACTGAAACACAAAGAGCCCAACACATGCACCGTGTCCCGTTCCAGACTGTCTGACCTCCACTTCTCTGGAAGCCCTCACCACCTTACGATGCTCGTTAACAGAATATCATCTTACCCTGCCGTCGAGCCAGAGATCTTAGTCTGAACAAGCAGAAAGCACTAAAAAGGTCACGCTTCTCAAACCAGAAAGTTAATTAGATCAATAAATGGCTCACTAAGATAAGTGAAAGTTTTTCTTTTTTTTAATAATCATGTTTTTCTAGGATGTTTCGCTAAACTTCCTTTACGTTTTTTTTTATCTGTTCACCTCTTTGAATGCTGCTGCTTGTCACATGAAACCAAAAACTTTAAAGAGGAAACATCTTAAGGGAAAAGAAAAAGCTTGGACGGAGCCAGAAAGGATGGAGATTTAAAGGGGACGGGGGGAAGGTGGAGGGGGGGGAGACGTTTCAGGAGTTTGAGGTAACAATGGCTGCACTCCAAGGTTGGCTAATAGTATCTGACACGCTGCAATTTTGAGGCTTATATCAACATTGTTTTTACAGCTGTAATTAAGCCACCTAATCAGAAGCACATTGGTTGGGACAGTCTGGGGCTGTTTGGGGGCAGACACACAGTGAGCTGTGTTCAGCCCTGCGGCAAGAAAGCAGCGCCGCAGAGGACTTGGGCTAAGTGGAGGCCAGCCAAGGGAACTGTGGGTGGGAGATCATCCTGAGTGTGACGCAGACATGCACGCACACACACAGATGTACACGAAGGCCAAGATTTGGGAAGCAGTCCTCGCTGAGTTGGGGGTGATTTACCTCAGTGATACTTGTCCTTCTTTCTCTTGCTAACATAATTTATTAATTGTGTCGACTGGATCTCCATGTGTGTGTTTCATGTGTGCAAATGTGAAGATGAAAGTGAGACGGGGAACATGTGCGTGTGTGCGGTCACCCCATCCTCGTTTAGTTTCACCCCACCCATGTCAGGGCCCTGTGCCGAGTCACCCAGGTCTCAAATGGCTCTGCATACACACACACACACACACACACACACACACACAAACACGCACACACACACACACACAGGCAGGACGCAGCGCTCAGCCGAGGCCAAAGTCAACAGATGAGCTGGTCTGAACTGGCTTGCTGTGTGTTCTGATTGTAAATTGCACTGGTGATGATTAGAGGACTCCAGCACAGGATGTCGACTCTTAAAACTGTCCAGAGAAAATAATTTTCTACTATGTTCAGGAAACTTTTTTTCTTCTTCTTCTCTTTTTCTCTCCTTTACACTGCTCAACCCCTTAATTTAAACATCATGGGGCTGCATGTGAGTTGGTGGAAGGAGTCGGCGTGTAAATTGGTTTAAGACCTCTAGAGTCAAAAAAGGAAAAGTCAGACAATGGAGACTGTTCAGTTGTGTTTAATCCATGCAGTTGCACACCCAGATCCACTGATTATCTACAGTTTATTTAAACGTTCGTACCGATGTTTGCTCTTTCAAGAATTACGGTATTTAAATGTCTCAGTTCAGGATTTCTGTGAACATCTGATCTTCATTTGTAATTTTAGGCGCATTCACACCATTTTCTAGCTGTTTGATTTAACGTGGCTCCTTGAAAGTGGTAAGGAAGATCAATGAGGGTCTGTCCGATGGGGATGGATGGTTTTTGTTTTCCTCTTTACCTTCAGCTCACCATGTCATGATGTCATCCTCTTGAGACAGACGATAGTGGCTCAGTTTTGTCATTTGCAGTGTTTCCACAAAAACCACAGCTCTCTGACTCATCACTCACTGCCATCGCTCTGGGATTGGATTATCGTGTTGCACTTTGAAGCGTTTGAGTTTGCTGAACATTTTGCTGCTTATAGATTTTTGTCCAACATTCCTGCACCCCTGATGAGAAGCCCTGCTTGGTGACCATGAATGTGTTAGCAACTACCGCGTCCTCTCACCACATCGTTTGGTCTAATTCCGATTTATGTCTGCTCTCAAAACTTGGCCATTTCCTCCGTCTAAAGACGACATCTATGCTTCTCTGAGTCACACAGCTTCATTTTTCAACGAAGCATGTCTGGAAATAAGTGAACGTTGCAACGGGAGAGAAGGAAGTGGATTTAGAAAGACGGGTTTGTGCGACTCCAGTGGAACAGTGTGTCGCTCGCTATATAAGTTTGGCAGTAGCTACGATCTTCCTCCCTCGACACTTTCCCTCCTGCTCTTCCACCTCCTCATAAATGTCCAGCTTGATTTAATTAGGGGAGGCAAGAGGGGAAATCAGACTGGGATCGGGACCAAATGTCTTAATTTGGGGACTTGCCTGGTTCTGAGACCTGACTGACCCCAGATGCAGATCACAAAGTGAATTATCTGAAAGAGTCTGTTTATTCTTCTGTAAATATTTCACTCTAGATGTTCGAGTTTGACTTGAGGGGGATAAAACCCGAGGGGAGTGACAGGCCAGTATTTTCTCCCTACTGTTGCATCTCTTCATTTCCTGACAGGTGGTTGGGATGTCAGAACCAGCCCTACTAACGGCGTCGCTATCTCTTCCCCAAACATGCTGTTTTCCTTTTGTTTCCCAGTTTTTTCCTTCCCCTATAAACACCCTCCTTTCTCTCTTTTTTTCCACTCTCCCCCTTCCTCTTTTTGCATTTCAAGACTGTTTACGTGAATCGTCAGGTTCTTCTCCGCTCGCCGGCGTGCGGTTCACCGAAACAAATAAATAAATTCATGAGGGCAAACACGTTCATTCACAGACACCACACAGGCACATAACAAGATGAGAGACGGACAGAAAATGTAAGCTGTGGGAGGAGAAAGTAAATTAAAAACAAATCGTGGCGTGTGGCCGTGGAGCACAACGAGCGAAGGGCAGAGACGACTTTCCAAACAACAGCAGCCGGATTCTTTGGCTTCCTCAACAATAATCAGGGATGGTCCAGATTGATCCCTGATGCTAAGCCACTAACAGATTCCACTAAATCCTCTGAGGCTCACATTATTAACAATGATTTCATGTTTGAAACCTGTTAAAGGAACAGCTTAAAAATGACTAAACCTCAAATAGTCATGCATTACAGGCCTGATGGTGTTACTCAGACTACAGTCAAAAATCTGCAGGAGGTGTGTGTGTGTGTGTGTGTGTGTGTGTGTGTGTGTGTGTGTGTGTGTGTGTGTGTGTGTGTGTGTGTGTGTGTGTGTGTGTGAATTCAATGTTCAGGAAAGGGACTTGGATGTGAAAATGCCAGATTTATACGTTTTGCTTTTGGAATATCCCAGAGACATGTTGGAGTCAGTGGTGGGATTGTATAAAAGTCCTCTCCAGTTTCTCTGTTTCAGCATTTTATCCAGGTGAGGACATTACGCGGTGACAACGGGCTCTGAATTACTGCTCCGTCCTCCTCTTTTACCATTCGCGCTCGTCTGTCTCTCACTTTCCCAGACTGCGGTTTCTTCTTTGCAAAAAATGAAAAAAAAAGGTGGTTTTAGGGAAAGGGGTGACTTTCATGGATTCCTTTTTTTTAATTGCTAAAATTAAGTAGTTTTAGGTAACTACATTTCCTGCATAATAATAAAATGTATCACAGGGGACACAAACATTGACAGATCACTTTTCTTTTTCTGATTTTTAAAGGTTTGTAAATGCATTTCTGGTCAAACACTTACTTCACTGACAGATATACAACACTGTGAGGAAAAATGAACCAAAATCCTTAAAATGTGACCTAAAAAAATCAGCTTGTTCTAATATCCTACATTCATTCCTCATTCATTTTTTTGGATGTTTACTAATAAAAACACCTGATATCATTTAACAAAATATATCCTGCAGACTCAAGATGGAAATCTGTAATCAAAAACAGTTTAAAATGCGATTATCTAGACTTGAAATCTTTGCTTACTGTCAAAAATCAATTCACACATCTGATCAGAGCTTTGTGACAGTGATCTGCAGATTTTTTTATGCCAGAAATGTCAAGAAATGCTGCATTTTCGTCCAATGCACGGTGTGAAAAACAGGCTAAATCGCCATGTTTTTTTAAACTCAGTGTTCTTGTTTTGTTTTACAGTAAAACAGCAGAAAAATAAAAGTCTATCAGGACATCCACAGTTAGAAGATCTGTAAAAATTATTATTAACATCAGATTATTTTTCCCACCAATAATTGCTGCATCATTTGCCTGAGAAAGATATAAACTTGTGGTTCATGTTTTGGGAATTATTTTGAAAATTCTTCTTATTCTAATACAAAATAAAAATGTACTAAAAGAAAGCAGCCATGGCATACATTTTCTAGCTACAAATATGCATTCCTGCTCTCATAAGTTTAAGTCAGAGAAACATTAAAAGGAAAGTCCTCAAGCACATTTGACTGCTAAGTGTGTATCTGTGTGTGTTCATGTGTATTGTGGGTGCATGCATGCTTGCAGAGGACGGTTCTGACATCCTGCCAGATTGGGCCCAAAATTCTTACTTGGGTTGCTGTTTCCACTGCACCATAAAGAAATCATTTAGGTCAGAGGAAATGATTTAGTGTAGCTAATGTCGTGCCAGTCCAATGTCTGTGTATTTTTTAAAAGGGAACTGGAAGACCAAAATGATCTGTTTGGGTGGTTGACTAGATGTGAAACCACACGAGTGTCCTTGAGACCAACTGGTTTGCTCTGTGTAAGTGTGTGTGTGTGTGTGTCAAGTCTTTGCATGAACTTGGAAAACCACTGCTCCAGTCTTACTCACTTACAGACTCATTTGTTGACTTAAGGACGATTAGAGGGGCGCACACACACATGCACAGGCATGGCGAGCACCAATAAGAAATACATTTCATTTAGGAGTGAATCGAATAAAAAAACAGCAACTTTTTGCAGCCAGAGCGCCAAAAGTGTTGCATTGGTTTAGACCAGCTCAGGTGTGCAGAGAAACTCTAGACAAAACCACATGCTTATGTTCTCCAGCTGCACTCTGGGCCTTAAAGAGCGTACTTTATTTTCCCTAACCTTAAATGGTCTGAGATACAAAAGAAGCTCTAATCCTCACACAGCTGGCCGTGTTATGTTTAATTTATTGGACAAAGTCTATGCAGTGTAAGTCATCAAAGGAGCGGCTGAAGCATGCTCCTGTGCAGTCTGGACTGTGTGTTAATATTTAAAACTCAATACCATAATCAGAACAGAAACCCAAACAACACCTCGGCCTCGGTTTCTTCGACTCAAGTGTTGCTTTTTTTTGTTGTAATTTTTGTTATTTTTTCTGTCTGCACACTGAACATAGAGGCGTTTGGGATTAAAGAAAAAGATCCAGGATGATTTTACTTGTTTAATTTACAAATATAATGTTTAATATTTATTTTGATTCATTTTCTTTTAAATAATGTTTTTTTTTTAGTTACAGTAAAGCAACATGGATCGCTCAGAGGGCAGAAATAGTCATTACAGCACACTGCGTCAGGACAGAGAGCTGCATCTGGTCGATGGTCAATATCCCCGATCGATGCTTCAAATTTTGGAATGCCATGGGGCCCAGACAGGTGTGAATTGTTTTATTTTCGGAAGAATAGATTAACTGGATTTGTTATGCTGAGGGAATTTTGTCCCAATATTTATTTTCTCCACATACACTTTTTGTGTGTGAAATAACCTCAGGCAGATAAAACTTCATCTTCCATATTCTATAGCGAAGCCCACACATAATTTAGAAATTGACAATGCCTGATGCACAGGGGGTTCTGTTTACGCTTTTATCCCTGCAGCGGCTGGCAGAACTACAGTCTGTGTTTTGATCAAACCGTGTAATTAAATAATTATGAGCTACTTCGTATTTACTCCGTCTTCTGGAAGAACTTCATCATCTTAAGATGGGGAATAAGACTGAAGCATTCAAATGTATTCCAAATTGGATAAAAAGGACAATTAGGCTGCCTTGTGGCTGTCAGTCAGCCCACTGTTGCAAGGTGTTCTATGAGGTGAAATCAAGCGGGCGAACCAGGGTAGAGGTGGTGTAGTGAGATGGAGAGGCCAGGCAGTCTGGGTGGAAGGGGTGGGGGCTACACTAGAGTAGCCGAGTGCTGGGGAGGGAAACACCATTGTACTGTTCGTTTGGAGACATTCTGTCAAAGTCAGCACAGGCTGACACCTCGGATCACAGTTTGATAGACGGAAGAGTAGCTCTCGCTGACTAGGTCCTATTAAGGTGGATGTTTTCAAAGTTTGGGCCTGGCACTGGGGAAAAAACAGGAAGGACACAGAGGGGAAGTGGAGCCTGAGTGGAGCTGACATGCTTCAAGACCCTCTTCCCCAAACGCGCTGTCGGGGGTCAAATCGCTTTCCTCCTTTCGCCCAGTCTGGCTTGGTGTCCAACTCACTGAATGTCTAATAGAGAGAGAGGTGTAGATCGCCTCATAGTACTCCACAAACACACAAACAAACAGTTTTTTTACCTATCTATGAAAACAACCAAAAACTTACATACTCCAAACTACGAAGCAGGCATGAATACATTTTACCATGCTCCCAAGCTTTTCATGCAAACATGCATATCAGCATACAGTGAGAAGAGTGTCCAGAAGGATTAGTTTTCTGCAGGTTTCCATGCAAGACTGTTTGTACCCCTCTGCACCCCCCATCCTCCTCTCCTGGATCAATGCTCTCCTGCTGTCACAGTGCAATGAACAGGCAGAGGCAACCCAGAGAGGCCTGCAAGACCAACAGAGGCACAAAAGCATTAAGAGGCAGCGGTGATGGTGGTGGTGGAAGAATGGGGGGGGGGGGGGGGGGGGGGGGGGGGGGGGGGGGGGGGGGGGGGGGGGGGGGGGGGGATTATGGAGGGATCCTTGAATGTGTGTGTGTGTGTGTGTATGTGAGCCGCTGTTCGTCAGAGAGGGGCGAAAGCACACTGCACCTTGACCACCTATTATGAAGCTCTTTGCCGCAATGTCAAGTGAAAGCAAGTTAATTGGGTGAAGCTGTAGAGCATGTTAGGGCAGTGGTTGAGGGCTCTCCAGCCTGACAGTTGAGTGTCAGCGGGACGCAGTCAAGTGTGGCTGAGAGACAGAGCCCTGTCACCGGGCCTAAAGCAGGGCCGCCGGGGCTGCCGGGGAGGGAGACCGGCTGCTTCGTGCACACACTTGCACATAAACACACACACACACACACACACTGAGATGCGCGAAACACACATTGATTCGTACACCTAATTACATTCACTCATCCCCTCTGCTGCACGGCTTTAGTCTGTCACAAATTATTTTTCTGGAAAGGAAAAAAGATCACCTTTTCTTGAGTTTAAGGCTGAAAAACATGCAGTCGCGTTCTGTTTTTGACCTGTGCACATAGCAGATTGTTAAACTGGTTAAAAAAACAGTATAATGGGATTTGCGTATTCAGCTTTTTCTCCCCTCAATCATGTCTTTATAGCATCAAGTCATCATAATTGACAAAATATTCTAACAATATATTTATATAAAACACTGCCTTTTTGTCTTTAGTGAAACTTGTCACAATTTTGTTCCCATCAGCAGGATTCCATCTGGCCCCCCCCCACCACCACCCCTCTAATTCGATGGCGATGAGAGGGCAGCCTGACAACTTATTGACAAACCTAAGCAGTACTCAACGAAAAAACGCCCCAAATACTCAGCTTTAAGTGATTCCCCCGGGAGCGTAACAGAAGCAGCTTTGCTGCTCGCGTGGAAGACTGCAGGATGCCCATTTATCTTCCTAAAGCTCACATTCAATCTCCATCACACTGTCAGATGGAAATGAGAGCCGCTCTTTTGTACCATTCACACCCCAGAAGTGCTACTCAGTGGCCCCTTCTTTCAGGATGACATAAAAAAAGAGTCTAATTAGAGAGGATTGAGGTGTGTGAGAGAGGAGGATGGTCGTGGAACTCCGGTCCGTTTTGTTGCACACCGTGTTGTGTGTCTGTGGCTTTAATATTTGTGCTGAGCAGTGTGGGAATCGAGCACGGCAGCAGATGATCCCCTGCTATGGGTGTCTCAACATACTCAACGATCCATAATGTGGGCCTTATGAAACTGATGGGCCAGAACATGGTCTCTATTCTGAAAGGCACAAAGCATTTGACAAGGCTGTTAGGACTTTGTCTGACCACAGCTACCTGATTAGGCTAATGCTGTGGATTTGGGTTTGTATCAAGCAGGAAAAAGACATTCAGAATGCCTATTCAGTGTGTTAAAATGATAATTTGGCATGTATTAATAGGTAGTTATAGTGTATTAATGTTTGGACTAATACACATCAAAGCCCTGAAGTTGGACAAAAGCCCTATGAGTGTAACTGAACCTTATTTATAGTTCTGTTAATTGAATCATTTTCTTCTAACACCTGTGATTATCTTTTGAACTGGCATTTCACTTATTGGTCAATTTTGACAATGAAAGTGCTCCTAACTGTATTTTTTGAAACAAAATATTTGGATGAACTTCATTTTTAGCAGTGCTCTAATTGAGCCTGAGCACTTACTGAGCTCTTCATGTAAATTTGAACCATAAAATAACCCTCACGAGAATCCACCTAAAACCTCAGGATCAAATTAATGCAATCAGATTCACTTTTAAATCTAATTCCTTAAACATTCCAACCATTGTCCAAATGCTCAGCCTCCCCCTGTGTGATTTTATGTCGGGACTCCCTCCTCCTCTAATAAAAGCTCTGTAAACTGCTTAAAGGACCATTACGTCTCCTTGCTTCCTCCCTCCGTCGTAATGGGTTAAGCAGTCAACTCAAGCAGTTAATGTAAGTTAAGAGGCCATAAACAGTCTAGTCTTGAAGAACAACCATAAAATATCTTTCAGGTGCCATCTTTAAGGTTTTTTTTATTTATTATAATCAATGTATGATGGGAATTTTGATTAACAAACATAATAAAATGGGTAATAGGCCGAGTTATTTAAAGTAAAATCTATGAAACGTTTTGATGGACATTATTAAAACTATGACGAAAGTCATTTGTTGATTCATAAAGATTGAAAACTGAAATCCCCCCCCCCTTTTTTTTACATTGACCAAAAAGTTTTAAAATTAAGTTAAAGTGACACAAAAGCTTAGCAAAGGTAGAAAAGGAAAGCACAGGACAATACTGATAGATCATAAGTGTGTTTTTAAAAAGTACTTTGTTAAGTTATACATCTTTATTCTTAGTAATAAAGTTTCACTGTAAAACATGACACAGAATCAGTAGAATTTGATGATAATGATGTATTAAATTAAACGTTTCAATAATGTCATCACACAGAAGCTGTGATGTCACAAGAGACCACTTTCTCATTTTTTCCCCAATGTTATTGTAATTAGAAAAAAAAAAGAGTTAAGTTTGGGGTCTAATTTTCAAAAGTTCCTAACAAAGAAAAAAAATAAAAGAGTGGGAAAATCAATAAGCCATTTTAGTCTCTATCTATCAAAGCGGATTCCTTCTTGTCTGTTTTAAAGTGGGGATGTGGCACTTTAATAGGATAGCGCAGGGCTGTTTGAAATGTATGCCAATGATTCCTGTCATTTCATGGCAGCCCGGCCATGGTTCACTGAGCGCCCACTTCTCCCCTGTCAGCTCGACTGAAGACAAGCATTTAGTTGCAAACTTTGAGCAGGTTGCGCAAACCAGAAATGATGTGACTGCTACTTCCAATCCCCATCCTTCGCTTTCATGCTGCAATGCCACTGGCGGTCAAAGAAACGGAGACAAGGGTGCGCTTTCCCTCATTTAACTGGAGAACATGCTGATTTAGTAAAAAACCTGGAGGGTGAAGAGCGGGCGTTGAGATGACAATAAAAGAGAGTGTGAGGGGGGATAAGGGAAGGTGGAAAAAGTTTAGTGGAGAGGAAGTCAGAGGTTGACCTTTGTTGCAGCATATTTAGCTCCAGCTTTTGTAAAGTTTTAGATTTCATTAATTTACACTCACATTTAGTTATTATCTCAACACCCTCTCAATTTAAAGAGCTGGAATTCAGGTGTTTGCAAGATGTTGATTTAAAAACTGTTTGGTGTGTTAACACAGACCCAGTGGGTCAGTATCAAGAAGCCCCGCTGGTTAGCTGACAGTTTGGTTGCGTCAAGGCCACGGCCCTATATTTTCTGCCTTGTAGCACACCAAAGTAAAATCGCTTGTCAGGCTGAGGTGTCTGTGAGCTGACAAGATGCCCCAGTGACATTTCAGCTCGAAAGAGCAAGTGTCTTGCAACCGAGTGGTCAAATATCAGAGAATAGGTCAAGCAGGGCGGAGCTGAGAGCTATCCGGAAGGCCAGTCTCTACGAAACGCCAAACGCCCCCTTGACTTTGACAAGTGGGACTGTTGGGGGGTCAGCGGGGGCAGCGATAGGGGCGGCTGTGCGACGGAACAAAGTGATGTTCTGTTGGGCATGGCCAGACACAGTGTGCACCTTATTGGCTTCAAAAGGGGAAAGACATTGACATTGATTAATCTTCTTAACCCTCTTGAACATGAAGAGCAGGGAGGGGAGCTTAGAGAGGAGGGGAGTTGGCAGCCCCGTAAGATGGGCCACTCCAGTGGTTTGTACGGAGCATGGCCCCCTGAAATGTGCGCTGACATTCATTAGAATATCTTTGACACCTATTATGGGGGAGTAGGCCAGGCAGGAAAAGAGCACCATCTGATATCACTTTGCCCCAAAATGTTTCAGGAAGGGTCACGTGACCTACTGGTGATAAGTATAAGTTTATCAAGAAAAGACACGTGGTTGGGTGCAGACAACAAACAAAAACAGTGCAAATATCGTTTTCTTATTGTTGTTATCCTTTAGTAAAGTCTGTATTTGGACTTTTGGCACCAATGAGCTCTGACTCGTCCACTAATTAAACTAAGATGTGATTACATTTGGAGGAGTGAGGTGTCACTTCTATGGTTGTTACAAATACACAGGAGCATTTATGTTCAACCCTCAGCGTTCCTTTGATGAATTTTAATGAAAATGGAAAGAACGAGGGATTGAAATAGAAAAAGAAAAGAGAGGAATAAGCATGTGTCAGAGTCTTGACAGCCATCAAGGCAAAACGCTGGTGCTGACATAAATATTTAACAACGAGGGGGCAACCTACAGCTTGTCATGTCACGGCCGTGATTAGGGTGAACGGTGACCCCCTCTCATATAACATGTTGGAGAGTGTTGGGAGGGGGTGTTGGGAAGTCAGTACTTCACAGACTCCACATCAGAGGACGGACAACGCTCCCCTCAACCCTTATTTCCATAAAGCCATTCCTTTGGAACAGCGTTCCCTGCAGACCTGAACTCCCAGCCTGCTTGTCCTCTGTCACCATGGGACAGGATCCATGCTGGATGAGCTGTTTACGAGACAAACGGGCGTTGGAAGACTGCGAGCATGTCACTCTGCTGGCCCTCTTAAGAGGCTCGTGGTGTGTTGGTCCAGCAGAGGAGCTGTTTATCATTCAGCAAACATCATTTGGTTGTTTCCTATCGATCGGTTTAAAAATGTTTTTCCAATGTAATGTCATTGTTTGCAGACCGTCAAGGGTGAGCCCCCTGTGAATAATTCCAACCTTAATTAGAAAGAAATCCATATGTGGAACTTAACTTGCAAACAGGATCACAGTACCTTGAAGAAACAATTACATAGCAAAGAGAGGTAATCAATTGCTCAGCCTCGCCATGAAATGTCACCAAGTGAAACTGATATTACCCAAAAGCATTTATTAATTGCTTTTCCCCCCCAAGAATGGAGAAGCAACTACAGATAAGACATAAAATATTGAGGACGTTTATATGCAAATAAAGCCTCACATACTCTCTCTGCCATAACATCAGTTATTAATTCACTCTCTCAGCTCGATTTCTTGTTTTTATCCTTCAGTGCTTTTGCATTTTTTTCTAATATTTTAATTATCCACATGAAATATGATATAATAAAAGAACACTTTTTGCAGAATTTTTCATGAGATTTAATGTGACCACTGCCAATATAGAAATTTTAACATACAAATGAGAATTAAACAATTAAAAATACTTTAATAATCCCAGAGATAAATTAGATTCTCCAATTATTTTCAATAAATCTCTAAATTATTTTGAGAGTAACTTTTGTAATAATCTAAGTTTAAAAAAAACAAACTACATTTTGATGTAAAAAAATTGTATAAGAGATGTAAACGAAGATCAACAGAAATGTTAAAGCTGCTCACTGTGTCTCATTAGGGTCACCATGGCAACCACACACCAGGCACAAGAGCACAGATTCAAAGGAACAGAGGCACATTGTCACCATAAATGGATCTTCAAACAAAAAAGAAGTTGTGATCATAAAGTTCCTGAACAGTTAGTGGCAAAAGGGTCAGAGGTCAAACATTTCAATATAATGGAGCTCAGTAGAAACTGCACTCTGGAGGAATTAGAAAAAAAAATCATGTAAATAGCGATGAGTTGCACACCTGGTCAAACAAGACAAAAATGCTTGGTTTTGATGTATACTTTAAATGTTAGGTATTCATTAAAGTTTAGACAACTCAAAAGTCAAAAGACATCATCTCTGTCAGTGGTAAAATCTCTAAAACTTATTCAACCTCAACTGTCATTTATAACAAAAATATATTTTCTGTGATGTGTTAAAACTTTAAATGATGCTTCTTCAGTGAAATCCTAAATTATAGCGCCCCTAAAAGGGCTGAGTTTTCTCATTCGTTTCACCAAAATCCCATTGTTGTTTATGCAGAAGCCTTGTGCAAATTTGATCTTCACCATATAATGTACTGATACCTAAAGTCAAAGCATGCTATTCCAGATCATTTTGATGTATTTTCCCATTTAAGAGCAACAGATTGCATAATGTTATAATTTATTTAAGGTTTATTGGGGTCAGGCCTTCCAACTGTAAGCCAATACGTTCATCATACCAGTATGTTAACCTCCACTATTGATTTGTTGCCATGGCTAGACCTGAACAAAATGGATCATGCATACAAACTGGAAAGTGGCCTTCTTATTATGTAATTATTAAGATAAATAAATATATATAATGATGAATAAAAGATATATAGTTTAATCAAGAAACATTAAATTTTAAATCTAGAAAGTTAAAGACTTTTCTTTTACTCTAAATCGAATAAAGACAAAAGCAGGAATGTGAAGGGAAAAAGGCTTTTAATTTGAAAAGAAAATAGATCTTCACCACAGAAGTAGGACAGAAGTTCTTGGCACAGAGTAATTTACTTTCGGTGCCGGGGAGTTTACTCCTTTTCCAGTAGGCTGAGCTGATAGCTCTTCCGGTAGATGACATATTACACCGGCTCTGTGGTCATGCCCAGGCTCCATCTCTCCAGTTCTTTGTCCAGTCACAAATCATTCTGTGGGCTCCCTTAAGTGCATCTGTGTTTGTTAAGTGCCCCGACCATAGACCGTGGTGTTAATCTAATTCGCCCTTAACTTTTTTTTCCTTTTCTTTTGAGCCATGTGGCTGGGTGGTTTAAAGGAGGACAGTGACACACCTGGGAGAAAGTGAAATAATTCTCCCAAGGTACAGGAGAGAGATGAATGTGAAACAACACAGGAGGGGATAGAGATGGGCTGTGAGTGCTGTTTACCTGTCCCTGTAGTCGTTTACACTCTCACACTTAGGCAGACACTCCTGTACACACATCGTCACATAGAGCGAGAGACAAAAGTCTGATTAAATTTTAATTTAGAGCCTTTTTAGGCCAGCCCTATTGTCTTTCCCATTAAAGTCTCAGGGATACTGGTACCTCTCCAGTGAGCGGTGACAATAGAAGGCTTCCCTCCCCATCTTCTCTCTCTCTTTCTCGTAGCGAGACGGAAGTGGGATGTTATTATTATTTCATGGCTCAGAAGAGTCCACTGCCCACTTACGGGCATGGTCACAGCAGTGGAGCATCCTGCTCAGTGAATGCTCTGAGAGGTGCTCTGAGTGCACACACATTGTTCACTTCAGGTCGTGTGCCATTTTCCTACATGCCCCATGAGCGTAAGAGGAGCGTTGTTAGTTCAGCCTTGTTTGGCATGAACGAGACAAGGAAAGCATTTAGTACTCCCAGGAAGGTTAAAGGTGACTGGCAGAGTAAAGGACAACTGCACGTTATAAAGATTCACCTGCAAAATAAACACAATAAAACCTTCAAGTTGCACCAGTCATTGAGCAAATAGGGTAAATTTTACTGCTGCGTTCACAAGCTGGGTGCAAGATGATGCAAGACGCTTCACAGAAACAGGTTTCTAAACTTGTTGTTACCATTGACTGGATATCCCCTTTGGGATCACTTAAATTATTATTAATATTATCACAAAATAAGTCTGTGATTATCAAGAAAGGAAGTATGGGATTAAACTGAAAGTCCAGCTAAGTTGCTGTGGTGTAAAAGTTCCAGTTCAGAGAATCATGGCAGCCCACATCAGCCCAGTCTCTCCAAAAGGTTCTATTCTGCAAAAGTTTTCATCTCTAGGTTGTTACATAAACAGATTTCACAGCAGACATGTTGACTTGAAAGAATATGGAAAACACAGGGTTATTAATGAGGCAGCATTCCAATTCCAGAACCAGGCATGTTGGGATGTGATGAACAGGAGCTTTAGTTTTTCTCAATGCAATTCCTAGAGTTTTTTTTAGAAACTGTGAATTGTAAAAATTGATCATTAAAGCAAACATTTATTCCTTTTACTTTGAAAGGTTACTTCTTTAAAGCAGATTTACTAATCTGTCTCTGGTTGATGCTGTAGTTCAGTAAATCCACTCCATCTCAATTCACACTGGATATTTATTCACTCTTTAGTTTAAGAACAGTGGGAAAAAGTTAATATATGTATAAACTAGTGTTGCTGTTGAGATGCAAATTTGGTTGTCTACTTAGTATTCTTAAAATAACTTTAAAAAGCTGTTAAAAATATAAAGTAAATTTAAAACACACATGTTTTCACTTTCAAATGTAGCATTCTTCATACCGTTAGAGAATTAGTGCATGTGATTAATCCAAATAAAATTGATTTTTGTCTACCTTTTCCCATAACTTTTGGCCTAAACCTTACTTGCAGTAAAAAGTTTTCAAAAAGTAAAAATGAAAGTAACCTGTCGTAACAGTTTTTGAACAGGTAGCTTGTGTGTCAGCAGCATGCCCTGCAGCAGGCTCTCTTGGTTTGGGTTTGCTGTTCGTGTTTCTGCTTTGATGACAATCTGTGGACAGTTGTCAGCAGCACATGTATTCACAGTCATGCCTTTCACTCTGTCACAATGAAAGCTGCAGCACCACATTAGGGAGAGTTGGACACACCTACTGCGCCTGCAGGGCATGAAAGTAGAGCGCTGCAGACACATCACCTCTCTGTGGCGCATTCACACATATCTATTTAGATAGCAGGCCACTACAAATTAAATAGACTCTCATTTTGAGTGCATGATGCTGACGTTTTATGTAAACACTTCAAATGTAAAGTTGCAGTTTGTAACACTGGGAGATCAGATGATTTACATTGTTCTTGTTTCAATGATTAAATTCCATGTATTAAAAAAACAAAACAGACCTGTTTGTTTGCATGTTTTTTTTTTTTTTGCTACTTTTAGATGCATTCCCCCAAATCTAAGTAACTCATATTTGTAAATGTTTTCCTAATGTTTCATAGTTATAAAGACCCTAAAACAGTGATGACCAAGTGTCTTTGTTTAAAATCTTAAAATAAAAATATATTATGCATGTGTCTGAGTGTTGCCATTGTTTAGGGAGTTGGGATTGTTAACCGCCTGTGCATTTTGAAGACGTCTGAGAGTATAATTAATGAAAAATAGACTAGGTGTGACCTTTGAACAGTGATTGACACAGATAGACAGTTACAATCTTTTAACCTTCAGAAATGTCAGGAAGCACCTAAAGTGTGTGGCGAGGCCCCGCTGACACCTGTCCTCTCTCCTCTCCCGGCTCCGTGCCACAGTCTGAGTTACCTTATGTTTACTGTATTGATTTGCTTGTGAAAAGACTGCGCTTCCTATTAAATATTCACAGCTTGTTTTTTATTCCCCCCCCCTTTCACCATCACTTTATCACAAGAAGCAATTTGTCTTCTTGGCTCTTTGTATGTCGAGTCGTAGAAACATAAAAGCGAAATCCCTTCCAGTGTTAATTTTTAAATCTCTATTCTTTTGAATCTCTAAATTCCCTCAGATCTTTGTGCTGTTGGCTTAACTCCTACATGGTTCTTGCTGCGCCGTTTCTCTGAACTCTGAGGTAGGAGTGACCATCCTTTCAACTCATTTAAATGGATTGATGGGGGTCATTTAAAGCTTCTTTTCTTCTACAACGAGATATCAAAGACTGAATATATTGTTCTAAAAGTCAACTTTATACACATTTCTGCCATCCGGCTCAAAGTTTTCTCACATTGATTTCAGCAGACATCAAAACTTTTGTCTTTTTTCTTCTCTTTTGTTTGCTTTGCTTCAACAGAACATTGTTAAAGCTGTAGAAAAAAGAAGTTGAGGCAGATTAAAGCGATCCTTTAATAAAAAAAACTTTCTCTTTTTTCCCCCTCCCTCATTCTTAATTCCGATATTCCCAGCAGAACCCAGACTGACGTCTTTGCTGCCGTCTGAGTGATTAGGTGTGGCTGCGGAGGCCAGCTTCCTGCCCCCCTGTCTTCAGCAGGTCCTAATTTCATGTGAGTAGCTGAAAGGATGTGTTTGCGTTTATTTGCGCTTTTTATGTTGGAAAACTTCAAAGGCGCCCCTCTCCTCTTCACCTATCATCAGTGACAGATAGCACAACCTGGGAAACGGGGTGAATCCGTATATCTTTCTTTATTTATTTGCTCTTCATCTGAAGATGAAATGCATCTTGCACGCTCAGGAAACAAAAAACCCAAAAGAGGAGCGAGGAAGTGATATTAGGAGGGATGCAGGTGAGGGGAGTCCGTTAATATGTTAATGTAATCCTCCTGTTAGGTGTCTCCAATCCCCTGAAGATGGGCAGTAATCAGTTTGTTCCTGTCTGCTGGCTTCCTGGGAGGGAAAGGCGGCACTAATCAGAAGTGGCGTACAGCGCTCGCAGATGCCAGGAAAAAAAGGGGAGGGGAGTGCGATGACACCACATGGATTTATTACCTCCAAATCTCCAATCTGAGCTGAGAGAATCCTTCATAAAAGCAGTAAAATAAATAGAGCTAACCACCGTGTTAACCAGATGTGGTCAAAGTGAGACTGAAGAAAAAAAGATCTGCATGCTTCTGTTAGTGAAGAGAATCATCACATTATTATATTTTCTCTTTTTAAATTTAGTTTTAATTAATTGTCTCTATCCAAACTGTGATTTTCTTTATATATTGGGGTTGTATATGTTTTGTAAATAATCAAATTTCTAACTAATTTATATGTGAAGAAGTTTACAGACTTCTTGTTTTTCCTTTTTTTTTTGTCCCCACATTTAAATGTTTCAGACCAGCAAACAAATTGTAATATTAGACAAAGATAACTGGAGTAAATATAAAACACAGTTATCAAATCATGATTTCATTGATTATGGTCAACTCTGTGCTAAATTGTGTCAATTTAGACACATTGGAGGGTCTTACAGCATGAACGATCTGTATGATCAGGGTGAAAGGTCAAACGTTTTTCTTCAGGATTGTCTGGTAGACAGCAGAATTCATGGTTCAATTAATTACATCAAAAAGTCATCCAGGTCCTGAAGCAGCAAACCAGCTCCAGACCATCACACTACCACCACCATGTCTGACTGCTGGGATGAGGATGTTTTCTGAAAGACTGTGTTGATTCTTTTTCAGACTTTCAGACTTTTTTTTAGACTGTAAAGATTTTTGCAAATAAAAATATAAATTAAACGGACCCACCGTTATAAGAGTTTATGTTACCACTATTCACTTTTGCAGATGCTCACACAAGTCCCCACAATATGTTTTTAACAATTTAATTAGTGTATAATTGTGCCAAGACGAGTACATTTGCATCCATTGTTAATATCACAAAAGAAGAAGTCTTGGTTCCTGTTTGTTCCCTTTTTGCCTCTTTTATTTATGTGAGAAACCCTCACAGAAACATAATGCTAACGCACTAAGTGAGTGAGTGTAGTCGACAGATGCATTTCATAAAGGTTAATTTATGGTTTCTCTCACTGTGTGAGTAGAACAATGTGAACAGAGACGTTCTAAAGGTTTCACCTCATTCCTGTGCACTAAACCTCAAAGCCGTTAGGCCTCAGGTAGGTGATGTCATGCAAAATGAAGAACCTTTTATGTATTAGATTTATAACGTAGAGTTTTTAAAAGCAACATGTTGCAACAAAATCTCCTATTTAAAGGCATGTACACAATAACAGCTAAATGTTTTGTTTAATTAACAGCTAAATATTAAAAAGCTTCTTATTATTAGCTTTTTGTTCAAGTGATTAATTTAAATAACCAGGACTCACACAGCCCATCACCATGTGGATGTTAGGCCATGCCCCTAATAAGTTTGCAGCTGAGCCTCACATTAAGACTTTGACCTTTTGTTGTAACAAAACTGACCTTTTCACCCAAAAACATTCACCTTTGACCCTGGTTATTCTCTGCGTTCTGAGTTAAGGGTATGAACTGAGTATTGATTAGGATTCATCTTAATGACGTTAAGATATTGAGTTGTTTTCACTCCACGTTTGATGCCGTCAAGTTGAACATGTGGGGGATAGATTTCTGTTTTAAGTTTTGTGTGACGTGCAGATCTCCTAAATACCCATCGTCAGCCTTAAAAGAAAAATCCTTTAGGAAAATGGTCAAAAAATCTTTTGCAGTGACGCATTTTTCCATGAAGGTAAATATTTTTTGGAGGAAAACAATGTGAAGCTTAACTGAACGCTGTTTTTTTTTTTGCTTCTCTCTTCAGGTGTGGTTCTTTGTCTTTGTCTGTCAATGTGTCAGTCTTATCTCTTTTTTTTTACCCTCTCCGTGGTCAGTCAGTGAGCAGGCGAGTCACTCGAGCAGTTTGTATTTGTAGTTGTGTCTATGTGTGTGCATGTGTGCACGCATCCATGCGAATGCACGCACTGCAGGACAGGACAGTGCGGTAAAGGTCAGCGTGATGAGTTCAGGAATGACAGGAAACAATGAACCTTCCCAGGTCCAGTAAATTAACCCATGTCAGAGGCTGCTCATTCCTGCTGATCAATACTGAACACTTTGCTTTCAGAAAATGAGGGTCATCCTCCTCGGGCTCCAGCCTCCCGGGGGACGGACAGGAACGCTGATAAAACAATCACCATAAAGAGGTTCCAGACTCACACAACTAAAGAGCTGCTCCTGAAGACTCCCTCAGTGTCTGTGTGTGTGTGTGTGTGTGTGTGTGTGTGTGTGTGTGTGTGTGTGTGTGTGTGTGTGTGTGTGTGTGTGTGCTAAGAGCCACTTGCTCTCCTGCAGCCCCCCTACCACTGCCTGCTCTGCTGTGCTCTGCTCTGACAGGGCCATGGTCGATAAAGTGGATTTGAGATATAAATGTTTCCCAAAGCCCTCTCCATCACTTTAAGACACCTGCAGGCTGGTACACAGTGACACAAAGGGAAGCTCTGTTCTACTTTCTCTGTCACGCCCTCGGAGGAAACGGTAGAGAAAGTTACTCCCAAAACGGTGAGCGCTATAAGTACAATGTGCAATCTTTGTTGCTTTAAAAAAAAAAACTCCTCCACAACATTCCCAAAAGTAACTGAAGAATGAAAAGAGTCCTTTGAGGGAAGTACGCTATGGAGTGAAGAGAGTCTGCTAAGATGTCCTTCGAATTTGCAACAATTTTTCCGGTGATCCTTTCTTTTTTATCTTTTACGCAGTTGTGTGTCTGCTTTAGGAAGTGTGGATCAAAACGGATTAATGGTCTTAAAGAAAAGCTCTAAATGAGATACAGATGTATATAGTCCATTGAAGATTATCCTAATCATATCTCAGACCCCTAACTTGTTATCTAGTGGCACAAGCAGGTTTATTTATTGTCCTGTTTAATACTGATAATGGGATGTTGTCAACCTGAACTGAAATTTAAAGGTTTAAGTGTTTTAAAATTCATCTTAGTTTTATAGGATCCGTTGCTGTTTGAATCCACTTATTAGTTTGATGAGGAGCAAGACTTGTCCAGTAGGATGTAGCTAAAAATGGGATGAGTCAACTCTGGCAGCTCCTACTAACTAAATGGTACTAGTAATGCTTTATTAAGGGACAAGAAGCAGTTCCAGTATGAGGATCATTATGGGCTGCACAAAACGTTAACAAAATTCCCCCAAAGATGGGTCTCTAAGGCATTTTATTTTGAAAATGTACTTTAAATTACAGTGCGACAATAGTAAAAATAACATGCATAATATTTACATTTGTGTAATAATGAAATTTTATGTTGTGTATTTCATCACATCTTGTTATGTGTGTGACTAACCACATTCTTGACATTTTGCGCTAAAAGATGAAATGAAATAAAAAAAACATGAAGCTCTGGGTGTACTGAGCTGATTACAGCACAGGAAATTCAACTATTTTGACTCTTCCAGCGAAATCACTTTGACTCTGATTTCTTCCCTCTTTAAAAATGCAACAAGAAAACAAATCAAACTCTTACAGTTTCTCCCTGAGTCTCTTTAATGCATATTTCTCAGCATTTCTCAGATTTGGGTGATGCTCTTTCTTTTTAATTCAGTTTTTATTGTAGATTCCAAAACTAAACTCACTCTATAATTTCTCCAAGTAGTAGCCTGGTAGCCGTAGTGTTTCTGACAACGCAGTAAAATTTGGTGGAGTTGGACCCACATGTGCACTCGGTGGTTTGATGCCTCCTGACCTCAGCTTGTGGTCGCTGCTGGCTGCCCAGAGCATCTTAAAGGCTTAGATAAACTGAGCTGAAAACTGGTTAGGTCTGGCCCATCGGCCCGGAGAAAGTGCTTGGAGCAGCAGATGCAGCGGCGGCTCAGGGAGCCCTTTTTCCATTAGGAGTCATTTCCAGGTCCACCCTGAGCCAGTGACAAAGTGATCTCTGCGTCTTCATTTTCTGCTGATCCTGTGTGAGCCGGAGGGAGGGAGGGACTGTCATCAGTTACTCCTGCTGCTGCGCCCCTAATTGCAGCCAACTGTCGATGTGTGCAATGGACCTTTTTCAGGCCTACATTATTTATTGGGGGAAAAATATTGTATTGATCTTAGATGGCACAGTGAGGTATAAGTGATGTTGCTAAAGAGCTGACAAGACACTCCAAAAACTTTTATAACCATTTCATAACTGCATGTTAATACTAACACAATGTGAACACATGTGAATTTTCTGCAGCAGAATAAAAACTTCTGACAGTTTTCATCTTTTCTACTCCTTACTGCACATCTGGTGGATAAGGCCTTTGACGTCTCTGAAAGAAAAGAAAATAACAACGAGGTATAAATATTACACAACATAGTATTCTTATTCTGCAACAATAGATTATTTGATCAGACAGCCACCTCTACTTGCATCCTCTGGTTCTGTCAGAAAGCCCTATTTTGCTTTAATTGTAATTTTATAGTAGGCTTTGTTAAATAAAAAATACTTTCGAGTATTTGCCCTCATGTTCTCCCTTCTAGTCTTTGAGCCAGGTCATAACAAACTGGGGGCTTGTCCGGGATCTGCTCCAGTGAATATCCTATCTTGATAAGAAAGGGTATTATGGCATTTAGAATATACCCTGGGATCTTCTGTGTATTTGCACGCGTGTGTGTGTGTGTGTGTGTGTGTGTGTGTGTGTGTGTGTGTGTGTGTGTGTGTGTGTGTGTGTGTGTGTGTGTGTGTGTGTGTGTGTGTGTGTGTGTGTGTGTGTGTGTGTGTGTGTGTGTGTGTGCTTGTTTTCAGATTCCCAGGTTTGTGTCAACTGGAATCTGGGTGTAAAACTTATAAGATCTACCTCTATATACGCTGGAGCTGTGAGCCCTCTTACCCCCTCTCATTCTCCCCCAGACACCTTATGTTTGTTGCAGTTATATGCTTTGAGTTAGTTTACTTAAATAAAAATATTTCCAAGTCATTCCCTGCTTCTGATTGTTAAAGGTTTTTTTTTTTTTTAAGGCCAAAACGATTTGTATAATTTAAAAAAATTTAAAAATTCTTTCACCTGAATGAATTAAAACTTTTTGCTGCAGCCAACAATCATCAGATTCCTGAGGTTTTGATTCAGGGAGCAAAAAAACTTTTAATTGAAATTGTGGAGATTGATTTTGAGTCGATGTACTCCTCATAAAATAAATACGCCATACAGAATTTACTATTAAGAAGATTTAAATTCTCACCTGTGTATGAGCGGTTTGGTTTGAACAAGTAAAGCCAAGCCTGAGCAGTAGGGTGTATTAACCTTTATTTTAAAATCACTTCTTCATTGGTTTGTTCTGCTACCTCTCATTTCAGAGTGTTTTGCTTAACAGATGGAAGAGATTGACCATACAAACACAACTCTCTAAATGTCTGTTCTCTGCCGCTCTATGTATCTTATCACAAATCTGGTCCTGATATTTTGATCTAGTCAGATACACGTGAGAACCTTTTATGTTTTATGTGTACTTTTTTTTTTTGCCACATCATCTAATTCCCTTCAGCTTTGGAACATTTTAGAAATGTAGTCATTATCTGTTTTTTTCCCCCAACACAGTGACCTCATTATCTGTGAGGGCTGACGCATTAGGTCTCTATAGGGGTGTTGGGGTTTAAACTGTTTGTGGAGTTTTGGGCTCCAGCTGTGAGCACTCCAGGAATCCCAGGTGTGATGCAAAGAGCGGGAAGGCTTCACAGTACGATATGCTGATGATCAGTCCAAGGTTCGTAATGAAACACATACAGTATATGAGGAGAATGACACTTTTCAGACGCTTTGCAAAGCTAACAAGCCACATAAAATCAATCTCACTATAAAATCTCCCAGATGATAGTTAACACTGCAGTAATAAAGAGAAAAAGAAATCACATTGTTACCGAACACACAAACTGTTTGCCAAACTACCACTTTCTAGTGTTTTATAATAGTTTTCAAATAAAACGCTTTGGCTTTCCGAGGTGATTGAAGACAAGGACTTTGTGAACCACTCTCTCCCTCCCCCTTCCCTCCAACACGGACCCTGTGCCCAACATACCTGCAACGTTTGATTCCATGTAATTGAAACAAGGCGAGCGTGGTTCCCTGCCAGCACATGGCCTCCCCATTTAAGGTAATGTTTGCGCTGCTAAAGCAGCTAATGAATCCAAGTTTTGGGAGCTGGCACGGTGACTACCCTCAGCGATGCCTGAAAGCGCCCCAGGATGCTGTCCCCTTCCCCTTCCCTTCCACGCAGCTGTGAAACGTTTAAAAAGCCCGACCCCATAACATGAAACGGTGAGGGCGAATACAAGTACGATTAAAAGGGGGGAAAATATTGCTTTGGCATCCTGAGGTCATTATCCACAGTTTATTGCCATTTGTACAGTGCTTTTATTTTGCTTTTATACGAGAAGGGTTGGCCTTTAATTGCATCATTTGCTTGTTTTTTCCTTGCAGCATTTTTAATCTGTGAATGTGTCACACAGTGGAAAATTTGGTTGTTTTTAGAGTTTTTATTTGCATGATTTTTCTGTGTTTTTTTACTAATTTATGGCATGTTTTTAATACTTGTGTTTTTAACCATTTTCTTAAATCACTGGTGACATTCTTTTAAATGATTGCTTGATAATGACTGTCACCTGTTGCAAGGCGGGCGTGGCTGGGAGGCAGGGTATTTAAGGACCATTTAGGTTGGCAGAGAAAGAGAGAGGACAGAGACAGGACAGAGGCACGGGACAGAGGTGGAGAGGAGGGAGGCCAGGAGGCATCCCTGGCCCCCCAGCCTGGAGATGAGAGGCCCCCAGCCTGGAGATGAGAGGCCCCCAGCCTGGAGATGAGAGGCCCCCAGCCTGGAGATGAGAGGCCCCCAGCCTGGAGATGAGAGGCCCCCAGCCTGGAGAGGAGAGGCCCCCATGGCTGGAGAGGAGAGGCCCCCATGGCTGGAGAGGAGAGGCCCCCATGGCTGGAGAGGAGAGGCCCCCATGGCTGGAGAGGAGAGGCCCCCATGGCTGGAGAGGAGAGGCCCCCAGCCTGGAGATGAGACTGAGGACCTCTAGGACTGGTTCCTTTTTAATTACTTTTTTTAAATCTAATTTTATTTAGTTTTTAGCTTATATTGTAACTGGCTAGGAATAGAAATAAATTGTCATTTGTTTCTAATTTTTTTTGCGTTTGTGTCTCTGTGCTCTGGGTGCCTGGGTTGTTGCCTCCCCTTGTCTGTGAGCCGTGGGGGTCTTTTGGCGAGACCTCCCCCGGTCACAAATGCTCGTTTGCTTCGGGGAGAAGAAAGCCGATGACCCCTTGAGCTTCACCAACAGAATGAAAACGCTAATCCTGGGATTCTCCACAAACGCTACGATGAGGGGTTAAAATTTTATAATTATATCAAATTTTATTGGTGGTCGACTATATGTACTTACAACGTATAAAAGGCAAATATTCGCTTTAAAAATACTTGAGCGGTTTGTCTGACAAACTTCTTCGTACCAGCAGTCATAACATTTGGGGTTCAAGGGTTTCTGATTTGTTTTATTTAAGAATAGTATTAATTGTAATTCAGCACATTACTGTGATGTGGTCCAATTAGAAAATGCTACTAATTTCTTCCAGCTCTTCTGTAATAAAACCCAATCCACCACAGACCCACAACACACAAGACCAGATCTCTTGACCCTGACCGTTCAATAATTACATCTGTCTGAAAAATTAAATAAAACATATTTGAGACCACAAGCATGTTTCTGAAGGATTATTTATTTTCAGCTACATTCTTGTGTTGCTCAGTTAAACCTTTTGAGGAAGTTTTAAATCTACTAACTAGACCAGACGCCACCTCATCCAGAGGCTCTCCTGGGCTCTGAGGTAACGACTGGCTGGACGATGGAGATGGATGTTATCTGGTGTGTTGTAGTTCCACTGGGCATTCAAACAACATTAATGTTGCTGGAGACAGGACACCTTTTATGAACTATAAATGATGTTCTCATGACAAATCAGTATTTGTGTCATGACAAAAATGCATTATTTTACAATAGCCCCGTTAGCTCACTGCAAACATGTAGCTGTGTTTGTATGTGGGAAGAAGTAGGCATAAATGTTAAAATACATCAAAATAAATGTCCATTTTCAGTCGTTTTAGACATGCATATTTCTTATTATTGTTTCTCCTTAGAAGGGGAAAAGAATGACAACATTAAAAAGTAGGCTAAATAATATTAATTTATATATTTCTGTGTGATGGCTGCCGACGCCCTTGTGGTGCAAGATTCTTAACTCAATGGTAACTTGCCACAATCAGTAGCTAATAACTTCATGTTCATTCATCATAATCAACGCAACAGAAACACAAAACACTCATTGAAACTTGGTAATTTTAGTGTAGCAGGACACAGATTATGAATTTGTCCTCAGCTCCCTGTATAGGAAATAGAGTGAACAGGACTAACTAAACTGTTAATCCTTTGAAGCCTAAATTATGAGATAATAGTTTAAATATCTAGCTTTTTAAACTTATTGTCAACTATGAATATAAAAATATAGTGATCAGGTTTTATTATGAAATTATATAACAATACAACAATAATAAAGAAATAAAATTGTATTTTTTCCCCCTGTCAATCCTCCACCAGGGGGCGGTAGACATGTACGGGATTAGATATGTCAGGTGTTTGATGAAAGTACTAATCCTGATACTCCATCTGGGTGCTTTGAGGCCAGAAGTGTTTTGATGCTAATTACTAGTCCATAAGGGGTTAATAATTCTCATAGGTCTGGTCAAGCAGCAGACGTGGTCACTTGATGTTCTGGTAGAAAACCTAGTTTTGCAGGGGGTGCTGACCAACATTAAACACAATAAAACCAACCTTCATTTACTGCCATCATGCTGCAGGTTGACCAGGTTATTGTCTCTATGTGAGCCTGTCTGTTTCCCTCTTTCTGCTAATGATTTAGTTGAAGCTGACATTGCTATAGCTCAGCTTTGTTAATTCTGATTGAATATAATTGCCTTTTCTCAGCATTTTGTCATTTTATGACAGTAGGAGATGCTTCCCCTGAGCGCACATATTTAGTGTTTTGCCAAAAATAAGAAAATACAAATTAAACAAAGTCATTATTCATTTGTATTTATACAGTGTATTTTATTAGAAGTGTTGTAATTGTTAAATATTTAAGCTACAACAGCTGTATGATAAAATTATGAATTTTTTTCTGATAGAACTTTGTAAAACATTTTATGTTTTTGAAACATTTAATATGCTGTGTTCCTTTTGCTTGTATCAGCTCATATGTGGAGATTGCAGACACTGTATGTTGATTTTACACAACAAAAGAGAAAAAAATATGTACGTTTACATTATAGGTTTGAAAGTTGGAATCACCATATAATGTAAAGTTTATATCTATTCCACAAATGATGAATTTATTTGTATTTGCGTAAATAATAAACTTGACTCATAATTTAATTTGGAGATGTGATAAATTCAAGTATTTTGTTATTTTATCCTTTAATGTTGTTACTCCTTATAAAATTTTTTGCATTCATTAGAAGAGTGTGTATTCACTGGATTGTGTGTGTGTCCTCACAGAACTCAAGTCTTAGCAGCACCACTGATGTAATTAGAACTTGCTTCAAAGCTTTTGTGCTATTTTTATGCACAAAAACAAATTTATCTGACATGATATTGTAAGCCATTTTACTCCCGTTTTAAACAGCATTTCAGTAACTGGAACCACAATTTAGATAATAAAAAGCATCATAATTTGTTGGAGCAGAATTGCAACATTGGACCCTAATTAAATGATACCCCTCCTCTTTTACAGTTAAATGATAATTATCACAAAGGCACGATTCACATGCCCATTTGTGAACAGACATGTTCCAGTTATTAAAGCAATCAGCAGCTAAATAAATCCATCCAGAATTGATTGTGGAATATGCTGATTGAGGCGTGGTATTATGTCGAGGTTGAGTCCAGTGTGGGAGTGATCATTAGGAGATCTTCTGAATGAATGGGAATTATTTTTATTCCAGAGATAAGGCTTATAGGAGTGAGGGCTTCACGCTGAAGCAAACCTTAATTAAGAGCCTCAGTCTTCTAATGAAGCAGAGGGTCTGAGCTGCTGGATTACATTTTCCAAGTTAAAGGAAAGTGTTCAGCTCATAAGAGGGAATTCTAGAAGCATTCCCAAACTACAGGGAACAATTTCATCCCCAAACTTCAAAATACAGCTTGTCATTCAGACTCCTTCTCCCGGTTTTCATGGTTGAAATGCCCAATTATTGTTTTTGCATGCAAATTTTTCAGTTGCCTTGATCCTGGTAAAAATCGATGCTGATTAGCCTGATAATATGATTATGTGCATGAGGAATTGATCTTTACTCTTAAACCAGTCAATGCCATTTAGGTATGAGTCTATATGCAGTCTCTCACACTAAACCACATTAATAGCTAATCACCCACATTGATGGGGAAAATTAAATACCATGATGATGCTGAGATTAAAAAAAAATAGAATAAAAGTGTCTTGGACAGTTGAAGGATTAAAAAACATATTTTAATTAAACAAAAAGCCTTGTAATAGTAGGGTAATGTTATGAACTTGTGGAAAAGTTATACATTTAAAGGTGATATGGGTAATTTGGTAAACAATGTAGCTTCAAACGTTTTTTGTCATACTCCTTAACAACGTTCTAACATAGTATAGCTTTAAAAATATTGTGGTGATTAAAAAAAAATAAAAGAAATCAATAAAGTGGTTGTCCCGCAGTTCTGTCAAAACCTCAGCCAATCATACGTTTCAGCCCGAAAGCAATGATTGGACAATCCGGCTGTCTGCAGATCCTCCATTAATGCACGCTGGAACATTTTGAACATCCTGGAAGTGAGAGAAAGACAGAAACAGCTGTTAGCGCTTCAATTATAGGAAAATATACCAGAGTCCCCCCCCCCCAAAAAAAAAACCACCTTGTGGATCAAAAAGTCAGAGTGGATGGGAGTGGAGAGATTCCTGTCTGAGTGGATGGATGATTTTATGTGAGACAGGAAAAGAGAAATGTGTTCAGTTTCTATTTTAATACAATCAAATAAATACAATTGATCTGATAAAAAAATTCTACTAAATCATAAATGAGATATATGAAATCCAGATACAAATCTATATTTATTTTGCTATTCGTTTACTTATTATTTCTTTACAAAAACCTTTTAAGGATGAGGTCATGATTGCAAATATCTTGTAAATTGTAAAATTACATAATTTATCAAATAAAAAAACATATACATTTTACACATTAACATTTTTTTTAATTGATCTCATATGTGACCAATTAGTTAATAATAAAGCCTTGTTGTCAGAATAGTGTGGCGCTACTCGGAGGGGCTGGTTTTGCTCTCTGTGGACAGGAAAGCTAGTGGTCTTGGGTCCAGAAGAGGGTGCCATAGATCAGAATCCAAACACGCTCTTTCTTTTTCCTTTTCCTTCGTCTTCCATCAGCCACGGTGCTGTCGGGCAACGCACGCGTGAATTCACATGCAAATCTGATCAACTGGAGGAGCACGCTCCTTGGTTGCTGCCTATTCTTCTGCAGAGTTCATAACTGTCAGCTCCTCATTCAGAAGAGTACAGCAGTGTTAATTATCACCCAGAAAAAGAAAACCGAGAAAATGGGAAAGATGTATTTTAGCTGTGAGGGAAGTAATTATGCTTTTATCCACAACAATATATATATATTCTATTTTTCTACTTCCACCCTCTCTGTCTCTCTGTTTCTCCTCAGAACGAGTGTGAGTACTCTCCCGCAGGACCTAGGTGAGGAGTTATTTCTGCATCTGGCTTGAGGTTCCACTGAGCTTTTACATAATCAAATCAATATTGCTATGATTCACCCTCTGGCAACGACTGCCTCGTCCAAGTTTCACTGGCGATGTTTGGCAGCTTATGAGATAAAAAAGACAGAGAGTGAGAAGGAAAAAAAAAACCTTAGTTAAAAATCTCTCGGCTATTGATTTCTTGCCTTGTTGGTCCTCTACCTACCACCCGACTTCTCATTGCCCTGTTTTCTTTATCTTTCTTTCTCTTCCCCTCCCTCCTTCCTTTGTTGAGTCCTTTGTGTTCCAGGTGCAATTTTTCAGTCAGGCAAATAAAGAAGTGGTCTGACAGTGTGGTGGGGTTCCAGGCTGAGGAGGGGCCTGAGGTGTGGCGAGATTTCTCCACGAGGAAGCGAGGCAACCCGCTGTGTGATCTGTCTTGATGAGATGACGGGTTATAGACAGGAGCAGCACACCAAACAAAATCCTCAATAAAAGCAAAAATGACAGCTGAATGTTGAAAAGAGATCTTTAAAAAAAACTGAGAAAGAAATCACATCCACCGAAACCTAAAACACAAAGATAAAACCCTTGAAAAAAACAACAGAGAAAAGAAGATCCAGTGCAGTGTTGCTTATTGGGTGGTTGAGTAAAAGAGCAGAATGTTTGATATCATCACACAGACTGAATGACACGATGAAAATCAATATGTGGTACCAGCTCTAAGATATGCTAAAACAATTTAAGACGAGGCTTAAACTCAAGTGAGGGTTCAATTTCTTTAAAAATGGGGTTAT
Organism: Callopanchax toddi; assembly: GCA_006937965.1. Taxonomy (NCBI): domain Eukaryota; kingdom Metazoa; phylum Chordata; class Actinopteri; order Cyprinodontiformes; family Nothobranchiidae; genus Callopanchax; species Callopanchax toddi. Next base: position 1,768,236 of record SSNR01000018.1, read on the forward strand.
GTGCAAAAACTGTACCTGCCAGATGGCTAACAGCTAATACAAGCTAATGGCTAGTCACAGCAGGACAAAGGCCAAAATGGATTAAAAAAAACACACAGCAAAAACTCATTTATATTTCACTGAAATATGCATTTCATGGTTATTTACATTTAATTTTGTTGGCATTTGCAGCCGAAACTAGTTCTGATTGATGAGCTAACAGCTAGTCACAGCAGGGCCAGTTACAAAGTAGATTTTTACACAAAACAAAATTTAAATATATTGAAGTAACCTATACACTTTCATCAGTTATGTATTTATTAATGTTTCAAGCAGAGAATCCAACAGCTGCATGAAGCAGTGCAAGTAGGATTAGAGTTTTTTTGTAAAGATGGCTGTAATCCACTTTCTAACTGGTCCTGCTTGGACTAGCCATTAGCTTGTCAATTGGGTCAGAATTTACCTTTATGTCTCTTAACTGAAGTCATTCAAAGAGCTATCTACAACAGGTAAGACACTAAATGCTCATAGTTTCTCCAGCAAACTCCATTTGTCTCCATAAGCGAAACAGCAGACCCATTATAAAAAGTGGAACGAGCACAGATGTCCTCTCAGACGACGGTATTTATTTACCTTGTAAATCACACCCAGATATGACTCATTTAAAGGTTTGCTCCTCCACTCTTTTCCATCTTCATACGTTTGTGCTGTCTGGACAAGTTCATTGTAGTCCTCCTATTTGCTGTAGCAGAACATAAATCCTCTTCTTTTTGTCACTTCAATCAGCTTCCCTTCCTCAAGTGTCCATGAGGAATGTGAGTGGGTGGAGGGAGGGGGGGGGGGGGG
>SSNR01000018.1:1769070-1863558 GCA_006937965.1 Callopanchax toddi
GGGGGGGGGGGGGGGGGGGGGGGGGGGGGGGGGGGGGGGGGGGGGACAGTCAGCGGAGAAGTAGCTGAGGTGACAGGAGGTGAAAGACAAGGAGGGGAGGGGGACAAGAACGAGCCTATGTGTGTGTAGAGGAGTGTATATAGCACATATCGCATCGCATTGATTTGGTCCATTTGGTGGACTGAACATGAACCCAATAATCAGATCTTGCTTAAGCACGCGCTTCCTCAGTAATTGACTCTCGCGTATTGATTAAGATGTTGATGTGTCCCAGTCCTGCTCCTGTGCTAATGCAACTGAGAATGAGTCTGACCCCCTCACTCACACCCCCATGCTATACCTCCCCTTTTTGCACACACTGACACCAACACTGATGTGCACAGACACAAATACACACACATGCATGAACAGTCACACCGCTGCACACACACCGAGACGAGCACACACTGCCGGAACAAGGCTGTCATTGGGCTCAGTCTAATAGATAAAGCTGTCATGCCGATGCTGCAGCGTCTCACCGGGGCTTGCAGACCAAATTAGCCAGTCAATAACTTATGTAGAATAAGTGAAGGGAAAGCAACACAGACGGAAAAGAAGGAAAACGGTTTTAAATGTTAGAAACAACACACAGTTTCTACAAAATAAGCCAGCTTGTTTGGCTTAGTGTTGAATTCTTTTAATTAAGCTTTCTTTTTTTACCTGTTTGTTGTGACATTTTTTTGCTTGATAGATAGTTTTTATCACAGTAAGTTGCATTTTTTTAATGTGTACTTTTTAATGGATTTTATTATGTAACTCAAATATAAACAAAAAATGATGCCCATTACTAGCATGAAACCTTTTAGAAATCTGACAAGGGTTTTTCCCGCCATGGTAATGCTATATATTGCATTGTTTTATTTTTCTTTCAGCACCATTAAATGAATGCCTTAATTTGCTACAACGTTTGCTAGTTTGTCCAATCATAACCTGATTTTGATTCACATGTTTTTCCTTGACACAAATTGCACTGACTTGTGCTCGTGGAAAGCATAATATCTATCATTCAATGTTTTTACTCTAGTCTGTTTTATTTACAACTTCACAGCTGAGTCCATTGATCAGATGCTCACAGGCACATCTTTAAATTAGTAAAAATTCAGCTCAAAAGGCATTTTTCTCTTTTATGTGGGGATGGCATTCTCTAGAAACCCTCTCTAAACTTGTACCAGTTACCTTTTTAAACCATAAAATCCACAAAGTGGGTTAAATCTTCTTGTCACACCCTGAATGTCAAGCCTTTGCACTGTAGGAGTGTGTAATTCCAACCCAGTCTCTCAGCAAAACGTGCACACTTACACGAAAACTGAATCTATTGATTCACGTCCACAGACATGACTTTCACTCGTGAGTTTTTGTGCTAATGGACATGAAAATAAATACAGAGAGGATGACAATGTTGTCACTGCATGTGTTTCAGTCCATTAATTTGTTGTATTTGTTTCCAGTGGGGAGCTATGGTTAACTGATATATTGTATCTGTCTTGCTTTGCACTGGTTCCTGTACAGAAACTATTTTCTTATACACCAGTTTGCTGCCAGAAACAAGGAGCCACTGGGAGGTTTGGTTGAGTCAGTGCCAAAAACATAGAGCTCCCAGACAAAAGTTACATATAAACCAGAATCAAACTATGTTTCTTAAATGTTTTAGTTATAGACTAGATGAAGCATTAAGTGTGGTACATTGCCTAATTTCTCCCTCTACTTTCAGGCCCAGTTAGCCTTTTTGCAGTCAAGCATTTCTAAGTGGTCTTCTTCATGGTTGGCTGTGGTAAATGCAACATGGATACATTGTATAGTACTGTAAGTTATATGCTATAAGTTATGGCTTAAATTCAGCACAAAACTTTATAGTAGGTCATTTTAGAATATACAAATAAAAAAGGGGTTTCCCTTTGATGTGTGAATCTTTCTTTTTGCAGTTTTATTCATTTATTATGGTGCTAACTGTTGTATTTTGTGCCACATAAATCAAACACTGTCTGAACTAGTGAGAATCACTAAAACACATTACAGCCGCGGTTTCCTGTCATCCTTTGACTCCTACAGTTTTCGGGTATTTGTGAGTCACAGTTGATCTTTTTCATTTCTCAAAAAGATAATGATGACATGTAAAAACAGCTCAACATAAGATAAATTGCTTTAACCACATGCTACTTAGATTACATGAGATTATTATTAAGGATGCTGTTTGTATCACAATGAGTCTGATGTGGAGGAAAGGTTGAGGACATCAAGGCAACAAGAACAAGAGCTGCACTCATAGACTTTTTAGATAAAGAGGATGTCCCATAGTGACATCTCCTTTTGAAACTTTGACTCCAACCATTGGCTTAAAGATGTCAAATATGATCAAATTATGGTGGAAAAGCAGGTTGCATGCAACTGCTTCTTCTTCTTTTTTTTTTTTTTTTTGTTACGTTGAAATGATCTTAAGACTCAGAAAGGCCTTTGTGTTTCTGTTGTAACAAAGAAAACAGAGGAGACAGATACGTGATTGTGTGTGTGTGTGTGTGTGTGTGTGTGTGTGTGTGTGTGTGTGTTTGTTTGTTTCAGATTAAACTCAGAAGTGATCACAACAAAGACAGAGAAAATCACATAAGAACTTAGATTGTTGAGTTTTTTTCTCCACCAAGAAACTATCTGTTAGGTGTTGGAAAGTTAATATTATAAATTAATACAGATCTTTAAATAATTACTGTTAAGGTTAGTTGACTATTATAAATCCCCATGCTGCTGCATCCCACAATAAACAACCACATTATGCTCAAATGTGTAAGTCTACCTATAGATCTACTCTGGTCGTTTTTGGGTTGAACAGAAAAAATCTGGGCTTTTTTTCTTTCCTTTTTTGTTTCTTGCAGATGTTTCATCTCTCCTCCAAAAGAAGTCTTCAGCTCTGAAGAAAGTGAAGAGGTGAAATGTCTTCAAGAAACAAAAAAAGGAGTCCAGTAGCGATCTATTTCAGCTCTTAGGATTCCTGAAAGACTGAGAACCTCCACAAACTCACTCTGGTAATTTTAATGTGATTCATGCATTTAACTCCAGTGATGAGTAAAATATTTTCTAATCAGTACGTTGCATTTTTCTAAAATTACATTTAGTCATTTCCTAATGACAACAATGCAATATTCATTTAAAATGTTCACATTTGTATATGATCTTTATTTGTTCAATAAAAGTATTTTTCCCACACCATGCTACTCAGGTTACAGTCTTTTGCTTTGGTGTGTTTATAGATAAGTGGTTAGTATTTAAATATTAGTTCTCTGCAACATTAATACATCACATTTTTTTATTTTATATTTGTTTTCTTGCATTTTGAAGGAAAAATGTTTTATCAAATAATAAAAACTGTACTGACGACTTTACATAAAAGTACAAAGATTTTTAAAAATCTAAATGTGATATACTGTATTTAATAAATAGCATTAATACATAAGACAGCTCCGCTTATTCTGGTTGTTTGCTTTCATCCAGCAATAGAATCCCTGATTAGAAAGACCAAATGAGATATGAACAGATCGTAAACCAGACCCACACATGGAGTTTTTCTTACTTGTAAATAACTGAATATGTTGCCCTCACCACTCTATGCGGATGCCTTTACGTAGCTCCCATATGGCCAGATTGATGAACACTTGAATGACAGTAGTATCTGTTTCTACGCTGAGCTGTTTTGTTGAACAGCATAAATGATTTCAGATTTCCATCACCTTTGAAAACATCACACACCCACAGCTACCAGTGAGCTCCTCACACTTAACTATTCAACAATGAGGGGTTACAATGGCAAAGCACACAAGCACTCTTGTTTGATATTAACCCTTATCTTGTTGGGACTGCTGGTCCCATGACGGGGAAAATGTTGCCAAGGATCTGGTGGAAGGATCTGTGTGTTTGTGTGTGTGTGTCTTTGAAAGGCAAGAAGCAAATGTGTGTGTGTGTGTGTGTGTGTGTGTGTGTGTGTGTGTGTGTGTGTGTGTGTGTGTGTGTGTGTGTGTGTGTGTGTGTGTGTGTGTGTGTGTGTGTGTGTGTGTGTGTGTGTGTGTGGCCTTCAGGCCTCTCCTAGCTTGCTCCCGCCCCAGTGGGACAGCTGCCTGTAGCGAGGTGAACCATCATTCTGAACCACTCACCCCCTCCCTCACTCCTCCATGTCTCCCAGGAGTGGACCGGCACCTCTCCGCTGGCCAGAGGGAAGACCAGCGCATCTCCTGGGCCTTCTTCTGCGTCTCCAATCAGCTTGCGCTACCACGGCCCCGGGGCTGCTGCAATGTGATAATCTCTGCCTTTTGCGTTATGCATTGCCCTGATGAATTCATCTTGTGACCACCTGGCACTCACTGTTAGGAATTCAAGTGTTGTTTTTTGCAGCAGAGGCTGGGGCGAACGCTGAGAGGGACTGTTTTCTGACTGTCAGAGAGACCCTCCTCTCCTGCCTCCCCCTCCACACACACACACACACACATGCACACACTCCCCTCCTCTTCATATCTCCTCCTCCAACATCAGCAGAATGTTTTAACCTCTCAAAAGACCTTGGCGTATCTGCTGTTGTGGTGGCAGGAGTGGGATTCTTCACCTCAGCAGGACCTGTGTGGGAAAAAGCCCTGCTTGGTATTTAAAAAAGGAAGGGCTTTTTCGCTGTAAGACAAATTGAAACGCAGGAGGCTAGAGAGGAATGTGGCTGTCAGAGTCAACAGCTGCTAGTTTTTCTTTTTTTTTTTTGCTATGAATAATCACTGAGTTTGACCTGTGGAAGCTGAGGATTGTGTAACACACATTTCATAAAATTAAAGGTCAATGCAAACATATGGCAAAGCTTGTGCCCCGTAACTTCTGACTTTTCTTCAAAGCTGCTTTTGCGACCTCAATTAAATTATGGAAATAGAAACTTGAGGCCGACAGAATCACTGTTGTGTTTCGGTTTGGGGTTTTATAATACAGGTTCAATCGAAATAATGAATTAACGGATGCATTTTTCATAAACCTTCCATGGAAAATGTGCTCCCTAATGCTAAAGAGCCTAAATTTGAATACGGTCTCACACGTACACTGTGTAGTCACTCTGCACTTGAAATAGCTTGTGGCTCAAAACATTAGAATTTCATATTTTCTTCTTATTGGTTGCTTCTGTGTGCATGAAAAAAAAAGCAAGAAGGAAACAAAGGGTGCACATAAGCAAGAGAGCAATGGTGTGTCCTTGGCATCACACCAAATCTATAATTTACACGTTTACACAATTGAACTTAGCCTTTGCTTCTTATTGATCCTTGTCTTCTCATTTCCTCCAAAGTGACAGAACGCAGTGGGTAATTTTTAAGTAAAACATTTGACCACAATATCCAGTCCAGTGTTCCACATCTCAGAATGCAGTTAGAGGACTGGAAAGTGACGCACAAGTCAGGTGTGTGTCCTTCTTTTGAGCCTGGTCAGGCACTTTTTCAAACAAAAAAAAAAAAGGAAATCTCAAAATCTATTTTCCCTCCACCAAATAAAAATAATCAGATGATTGTTTGCAGTCTTTTTAATGTCTCATTATGTTGCTGTGTGAGCCGATATGATGTACTGAGATACGTGGGAGGCATGCTTGCCAGGAAAAAAAATCAGATAGAGAAATATTTACCTCCAGAGTTCTGCCAGCAAACCACCAATGATGGATGAGCACGAGACAGAACACAAGAATTGTTTTAATTTGCCAGACATCAAGTTGTTGGCTGAGAAACACACAATTTAATTTATCTACACTTCCATCCCATCCTCTTTCTGCGATATTAGGAATTTTGTGTGTGTGTTTATTTGTAATACCTCATAGCACAGTGCAGTTGTTTTCTTGGTGAAAACATTTGAAAAACAGGCAAAACAAGTTGCATGAGAGATTGCGGATGGGGTTGAAGTCCCTTGTTTTTGTAAGTCTCAGCAATATCAGACTCAGACAAGTATGATACATCTTAAGGCTACAGTTCCAAGATGAAATATTAATCACAGAGAGGTAGCTTGCCAGGCCGCTGTCACTCTCTTATCATCTGCAGAACTTTGGACTTGTTAGCCAGGGAGCTACAGGCGAGGCCCCATGGCTGAAACCAGAGCAGTTGCTGAGTGAGCAGGTGTCTTTGTGTCAGACCGCTCACTTGTTTTTTCTGGACTAACTGTTTGTTTTGCTCTGCTTCTGATCATGAGGGGTAACCTTAATCGTGGGGTGTGAAAGCCCGTCTTTGTGAGCTGTCATTAAAACATCCCCCATGGGCACGGTGGTAATTTTGCACTCAGGGCTATTGAAGTCGCCATCTAAAGAAAATCACCCCTTTATTTCTTTTCCACAAGGTGGCTTCAACTCTCTCCCTTCTTAATCCTTGAAACAGCAGTTTGATTGAACATGACAGCTTTGTAACTAAACTTAAAAGGGGCCTCAGAATACATGCTGCTTTGGCTTTCCTTGAAAGTACCATCAGCTACTTTTCAGGAAGTTTGAAAAGCAGAAAATTGCTGATATCTTTAAAGTAAAAAAAACCTACATTTGTGCTGTACTCATTTAGATTCAGAAAACAACAAGAGCTTCTGGTTTGGTATGTATTGATCGTACTTGGTGTTTCCATAAGGCTCAACCTCGTTTTTGAATTTTTAGAAGGAGAAAGTTCTTTTTTAAACCCACGCTAGCTTTGTTGTTTAAAATTGATCAAACTAACATCTCAAATATATAGATTCCAAAGTATAAACCACAGCTAAATTATTGTTCATTATAAACCACAGCTAAATTAAAACAACTGGAAGAAGAACAAGTTTATCATCATGATCTGATTTGGTTACAGTGATTTTTAACTCCATGCCTTTCACATCAGTCACTAACGAACAGTAAAGCTTTGACTTAAAGATATATAAGTTTAAACAATCCACCAAAACAGCCTGATTCATTTTATTTTAATGACTGAAAACTAACAGAATGAATTGTATTTTGTTCAAGTTCCTTATACCAGCTCCCTACGACCCTCCGTGGAGGATAAAGAGGCTTCAGAAGATGGATCAACATACCGAGATACGTATTGTTTCACCAGTGATGCACAGCCTTAGTGTAGATGCGTCTGCTTGCAGTACAACTTATTGTATGATATTTAGTTATAATGCAGCTGGACCATCTACACTGTTAAAAAAAGTAAGTCAGTTCAACTTAGAAACGAAAGTTCACCGGCTGCCTTAAAAATTTGATTCAATTCAACTTAACCAAACACTTTCTTTCAACTCTAAATGTCAAGTTGTACAAATATCATAAATTATAACCATACATTGTTTTAACTTAAAATTGTTAGTTGAAACAACAAATCCTGTTAGCTTAGCCATTTTAAAAAAATCAAAAAATCAGTTTATCTTGTTCAACATCCACCCGTCCATTTTCTGTAACCACTTCATCCTCCACAGAGGGTCGTGGGGAGCTGGTGCCTATCTCCAGGGGTCAGGGGGTGAGAGGTGGGGGACACCCTGGATGGGTTGCCAGTTCATTGCAGGGCCACACACAGATGAACAATCAGCCACACACTCACACCTAAGGACAAATTACTAAATCAATTAGCCAGACAGTCATGTCTTTGGTCTGTGGGAGGAAACTGGAGTACCTGGAGAGAACACACAGGGAGAACATGCAAACTCCACACAGAAAGGCCGCAGTGCCGGGACGCGAACCCACAACCTCCTTGATGCGAGGCAACAGTGCTAACCAACTGCACCACCATGCAGTCCCTTGTTGAACATACATACAATATATATAATATATAGTATATATATATAAATATTATATTTATATATATATATGATATATAAATATTTTACTTATATGGTATCACCAATAATCCTACTCCTCCAAACCTGCCAAATTTCACAGATTAAAAAAAAAAATCTATAACTTGCAAATTTAAGTTGACTGAATGAGAAAAATGTAACAATTTGTCAGAATAACTCATAAATTTAAGTTTTTCTGATCAAAACACAAAAAAGTAAGTTTAACAAGCAAAACTTAACTAGACAAGTTGAGTGAACTTATAAAGATAGATTGAAACAACTTTTTGAGGCTATGATTTTTTACAGTGTACATGACAAGTTTCAGCAAAGTGAATACAGTCTATGGATGAATCAGGACATTGTTTGTAGTCGTCCCACTAGCTAATGACTGATAGATGCTGTACCTTAAATGTAATGGATTAATTTATAGGTAGTAGTTTCAATTTTGTATGTTTGGCTGATGAGGACGACAAGAAGAGAACACAACACCATAAAGTCAAAGTATAGGAAATGGTTGTGAATTTAATAAGTCGTAACCCACAATCTTTTACTTTACTTACATTTTATTCCTGCTTGTTTCTTTTTATTTCTTTAAATAATACACAAAAACAGCAGCTAGTCCGCAAACAAGGAGAAGTAAACAAAAGTAAGGGCTTAACACCAAACTGTGATGGACTTGAGCCAATTATACATAATTGGATCTGACTGTTTCCCTTTGCTTCTCGGTTGAGGGTGACTTGGCTGGGTGTCAGGATGAGAGTGATGCCATTGCTCCTGGCATCTCATGAACTTTAACTGAGCACTCTTTGCTCGCATGGTTTCTTCTTAACCAACCCTCGGAGTCACAGACAACCGCCTTAATGCCTGAGAGTTCACATAGAGCTGCACACGGTCTGGAAATGACAAAACTAGCTGAAAGAAAACAAACTGCAGCAAATTTATGATTAAAACCAGGGACGTTCAGATTGGCATAGAAGATACTTTAGAATTTCCCTGAAATAAGATTAGTTTTGATCCCTAGTTGTAGCAAGGCAATGCTCACAGATATAATAATCTACTATATTTATTATGTATTTTTGTATGTGAAGAAAAATGACTATTCCCAGTGTGCAGTTGAGTAATCTCGACTACACAGATGACTTGTAGTAATCACCCTCTGCGTTGTACCTTCTAATTTAGGGCCCTCCTGCTCCTCGTTGCTGCTGCAGACTAATAAGCTTGTCCTGTAATCGCGTTAGCTGCCCTGTCGGCCCCAGCCAGGGGACCTAATTGGGACAGAGCTGTGGACAAAGTGAAAATTATTAACTTTTGTCGAGCTCCTGGTGCATTGTGTTATAAAGCAGTGCAGGTCAATTAGAAAGCGTGATACGATAAGGTCCGAGCAGCAGAGGCGAGCTGACTTAATTAGGGCAGGGACTGGACGGGTGAACCCGGAGTCAAAGAGTGAGGATGAGGGAGATTTCATCCCTAACGTGCAGGTTAACGAGCTGCAGAAGTGCACTGTTAGTTGCATTTATTGTCCTCTGTGACATCATACAAATCCACCAGAGACATTTATTATCTGAAAACATTCTTTCTCTCTGCACCAAACAAGATGTAAGATTTGATCAGCTACCTTATGTGCATGTTTTTATAGAAGAGCTGTCACTTGGATAGAATGTTCCCATGCAAGCTGTACTCTACAAAGCCCTGAATCATGCGTCTGTGATGCACATCTAAGGAATTAAGCAAAGGCTTTATGGTATAATGGGTCAGAAAACACCAAAATTGGAAATCTGTGGGGTTTTTCCTTCCTTCTGGTATTTCTCTCTTATGAAAATAATGAGGGACCATCTCCAGACAATATGTCAGTGAACAAAAGATTAATTGGAATCTTTGGCTTTTTTTCTCTACATATCACCACCATAAACACTTTATTGTCAGAATTTATTAACATAGTAGGAACTTGTAGAGCTTGATCTGATCATGCATGCTGCTTCTCTCTTTCTCTTGTTCACCATGTGCTAATGATTCAACTATCTCCAGACTGACACAACACATGTAATTTAATTATCAGCATTACTTTGTGTCAATAATGGCAGCAGAACAGCACTGGCTCAGCAGCAGCCAAGAGCTCAGATAGTTTTCTCTTGAGAGGACGAACACTCTTATCCTTGATTCAACATGTTGTCCTGATGTTTTCTTTTCTCACTGTTACCTGCTCCCTTGCTGCTTCCCTTTGTTCTGATACCGATCTTAGAATGTCCCAGTTTTTCTTTGAATGTGTTTGTGTCTACTGCTTGCCAGCTTATAACAATGTGGCAGAGCTGTTTTATGCTGATGCAGGTAGCCGAGATAAGTCATGGTTGAAAGCATCTGGACCCAATCTTCAGATCTCCTTCAGAACTCAGAACAAGAGGCAGATTCTCACCTGGTGTTTTCTAATTCCCAGAGACACATTCCTGCTGCCTCACTATGTTGCACACATATGATGATGATCCTATTTCATGTGCTTACAACCGCTTCCTGACACAACTTTTTCTAAGTTTAATTTTACTTCAAAAATTTTGTTCTTGGGTTTTGTTATATATGAACTCATGAATGCTGTGCCCCGTTTTACAAAAGTTCACTTGCTTGTAGAGTGTGAATTTGGTTACAAAAATTAAGATACAAGCCGGAGCAACAAAACCATCATATGTGAGGGCTACTTGGGCGTCAGTTTTTGCATAAGCCTCTGATTGCGAGTCAAAAATGGCTGGCCAAAAATGTATCCAAGCCTATGAAGGCAAAGTAAAATAGTACTTGTGCAACCCCTTTTTCCTGGAAGATTGTAATGTCCGATGGGACCAGAATTTACCAGATAACAAATCTTAGCTGTGCACTGTGCAGGCTTTTCTCTGTGGAGTTTGCATGTTCTTGTGACTCCCTTGCAGAGTAAAAAAAGGAAAACATGAATATTACACTATTAGTTGAAACTGGAGACTAAGGGCTCATTTATGTTCACTTTGGGTACCAATGAATTAAAGCGGCTCTCTGGAGCATTTTTCTCTGTATCAAAGTTTTCTAAATGTTTTAAATGATATTTCAGGTCAAAACTATGATCTATGGGTTGAGTTCCACAACATCTGTCATTCTGATGAAGACCCTCCTTCCTCCTAGAGACTACTTTCCATTATTTCTTGCCGCCAACAGTTTTCAGCCAATGAAATTCAAATGTCTGCATTCTCTCAACATGCACGCGCATCGACCAAACCTGTACCAGTAGGGGGCGCTGTCGTACAGGACGCTCCGTGTGTTTCTCTGCCATTTCAGCCGTTCACTGAGGACTCACGGCTCATTTCTACTAAAAACCTACCCATTTCCCAGCTAAAGATGGATTTATTTTTATGTTTAAACCTTTCACCTCACAGAATGGCAAGGCTTGACAGGGTTACGCATTTATTTTGGTCAGAAAGTTCATCCAGGGCCGAGTCAAGTTCAGCTTCAGAGTCCAGCAGCAGCTCGGTGCTAACAGAGCTAATATCAGAAGCAGCAGGGACAGAGAGGGCTCATCAGACCCTCGTAGTATTGTTGGAATAAGATTGTGAACTGTGAGTGATTAAACCCTACACATTGAGCTGTACAGTTCATGACCGCAACGTATATGCTCCGTCTGCACGCGCGCACACGCGACCAGACGCGCGTGTCGAGATGTTTTGAGGAGGAGCCTTTGGACGCTAGATTCAAAAACTGCTCTCTTGATGAAATCCTCCAGAGTGCTGCTTTAAACAGCCCACCTATTGATCATGCATTCTGAACGCTGAAGTGGTTATTAGACAATGCATCCACTAGAAGGCAGTGGAGAGTTCAGACCAAACAAATCGAACACAGATCTCCACTGCTCCTTCGTTTGAACTCATGTCCAATTTGTGTCCAGTCTCCTCCCTGGAAATATCTTATTACCAAGCTGAGGTAACATTTGCTTAGACTCTTCACAAAGTTCAGACATTTTTGTTCTCTCTCTTTTATTTATTTATTTTTTTGCTTTTCGCATTTAAGCTGTGTGACAGACTAGCATTGGCTTTCTTTTTGCATTTTTGATTTTTGTTTTTTTTTTACAGCAAACTGATCTAATTTTTAATTACACGGTGATTCCTCTAATGCTGAAACAAAAATTCTAAATATATTAGTGGCAGTTCATTCCAAATACATATTTAATGATCAATGATTTGCTAAGTGTCTTGTTTCTCTAATTTTAAAATGCTTGCATGTGGTTTGTAAGGTTTTATAAGTAAATATCGAAGTTTATTAGAACATATTGAACTGCAAAATGCCTAAAAATCTCGCCTTTTTAAACAAAATGTGTAGACACAATATCAATGTGTGTGAAAATCCCTTAGTATGGAAAAAAGTCTGCAACTCTTATGAAATATTGAATAAAGTGAAGAAAAACAGTTGTCATGTTGTCCAGGAGCATCTGGGAGCTCAGGCAGTTATCACACTGTAACACGAGGCGGATGCCTCAGTCTGTACTTTGAAAGTCTCCCAATTGCTGACAATTCAATCTTGGGCTACATCTAAGTGTAACCTAGTAAGAAGTCCCCACTGCCACCGCATTATCGTGTTCTTTCTTGTGAAAGTTTCGGTTCCCTTCCACACAGGTAATCCAGACAAATGGGGCTTTAATGCTATTGTGAGTGCCATCCTACATTCCCTCACTTTGTCATTAGTTTGCCTCTCCTTTAAACACATTTCTCAACCTTAAGCAGCACTTTATTGTGGTGTGTTATTTAGCTGAATTGGATTAAATGGGCAATAACTAGGAATCCATTTGAACCTGATCTTTGCACAGGCTTCTTCAGCCGACTCCATTAGCTGTCATACTTGTCCAGAAGGCCTCCGATGCAATGGCCAAATGGGTAAGCTGATGCATCGTCAATAACCTTACAGAGAGAATTGCAAAGTCTTTAAAAAGTAAAACCTTATATTTTATGTCTTTCCACCGAGGCAACAGATCAAATCAGCAACAGCACAGGCCCCGCTCTAATTTGTTTAAACACTGATGAGACGCAACTTGAGACTCCCCAGAATGGGACCACGGCACTCTCATTCTCAGTGTCTTAGTGTAAAGTGGTCTCATCTACAAAGTTATGAGTGTAGACACAGACACCAGTGCTGGTTTACTCACATTAAAGACTTTTTATTGGGGCTTTTGAGACCCACCCCTCTTCTCATATCTCCATCATGGAATACCTTTCAATGGAATGGACTCCGTCATGGAGCTTTTAAAGAGAAGCAGGAGTTTGAGAGAATGAATCCCTGTGCTGATTACAGCTCTTTGGGCTGATTCCCTTGTTGTCAGCTGGGAGTCTCTCCTGGTTCGGTAGAGTAAGAGGACACCGATGCCCTGAACAGCCTCTCAGATTTATTGAAACTTCATGTCCTGTCCCGATAGCTCGTTTGTCAGGAGACCTAATTTACACTGGCCCTTAAGACTAATTGCAAATTTGCCAAAAAATGCTGATATCGTTGGAACTGAGGAGAGCTTTTTAACATCCCCACCTCCCTCCCACCCACACTCCCCATCTTGTGTCCCTTGCCGTGCATTCACTAATGCGTTTCATCTGTAGAGCATAAAAAAGACACTGTGCCTTTCCTGTGTGTGTGTGTGTGTGTGTATGTGTGTGTGTGTGAGAGAGAGTGAGAGCTAACAGAGACACAGGCATTGGGTGTGTGCTCGAGAGAAAAGTGCTTCAAGATAAACCCCTAATGGGGCTGCTACTAAACAGGAAATTGTGACAAAAACACAAACAGTATTTACTGTTTAATTCAATTCTCAGAGACCAATGCCCTCCCATCCTCCCTATCAAGTTATCAGGGCCAGGAAAAAAAAAATCCCAAAACAGAAGCACACACACAGAATTGTCTATTCTTGGCATCCTGTAGACACCACATGATGATTAGCTGCACAATTATCCCAGCCACTGGGTGTCTTTACTTGCAGGTGGCAATTGCTCCTAATGAGAGTGCCAGTAAAAAGCCAAATATATGCATAAAAAAACAGATGCTGCAAACAGTTTCAGATCAAGCTATTTTAGATGTTGCATATTAGGTTTTCTTTTATGCAACATCATTTTAAAAAACCTAGAAATAATGCAGCAAGTCATTCCATGAGAAATTTCATGCAGCTGTAATTGCACATTGAGTCTTGTGACTGGATGACACTTGTCAGTCTGCTGCCTCGCCTTCCTCCACTTATCCGGGTCCGGGTCGCTGTGGCAGCAAGGCACCCCAGGCCATCCTCTCCCCAGCAAAGTCCGCCAGCTCCTCAGCTGGGACACCAGGCATTCCCTTGGCCAACCTGAAGATGTATCAGCAGGACATGCCCAAAACACCTCCCGAGAGAAGCATCCTAACCAGACGCCTGAACCACCTCTGATGTAGAGGAGTAGTGGCTCTAATCCGAGTCCCTTCCAGATGTCTGAGCTCCTCACCCTATCTCTAAGGCTGAGTCCGGCCATTCAGTCTGGCGAAGGAAACTCATTTGTATCTGCAATCTAGTTCATTCGGTCATTACCCAAAGCTCATGACCATAGGTGAGGAATGGTAACGTAGATCGACTGGTAAATCGAGAGCCTTGCTTTTCGGCTCAGCTCCCTCTTCACCATGACCGATCAGTTCAGCGTCTGCAGAGATGAAGATGCTGAACCGATCCACCTGTCGATCTCCCGCTATGAACAATACCCAGAGATACTGTGGTTAGATACTTACTCCTCCACTTGGGTTAGGACCTCTCTCCCGACCTGGAGTTGGCATACGTATGTAACACCTGTCATGATAGAGTGATGACAGGTGTTATAACTACTCATTTTGTCTGGAACATTTTGACATTTCATTTTATTTACAGCGTAACATGATTGGGGTGGTGTTGTATTGGTATGTGGTCTTAATTGTAGACAGAGGCAACAACTTTAACTTGCAAGGAGCAAAATGTACATGAACTAAAGTAAAAAACAGATTATGACACATTTCAGAATCAAAAAAACTTTATAAAAACTTATGAATGTAAATACTTGACAGGGGTTTTTAATAAATGAACTACATCAGCCGACTAGCATTAACACTAGCAGCCTGAATGTAGCGTTAGCGCCATAAAACTGGAATGAAGCAGCAACTAAAGAGACGTTTTGATGCATCCTTCACTCATTGTGACAAACTCACCAGTCAGTAAAGAGCTCTATAAAGCAGTCAGCAGAAACACCAGCTGTCAGAGTGATGTTAGCTCCCCATGGTCCTAAAACCCACCGCTTCAAAGGAATTAACAGGTGAGTGAGATAACAGCTGATCAGAACATTAGATTAAGACATGCTAGATTATTATTGTTTCACCATAAAGTCTTCAACTTTAACAGTAGTTGTACATTTTACCATCCATCCATCCATCCATTTTCTGTAGCCGCTTATTCCTCCACAGAGGGTCGCGGGGCAGCTGGTGCCTATCTCCAGCGGTCAAGGGGCGAGAGGCGGGGGACACCCTGGACAGGTCGCCAGTCCATCGCAGGGCCACACAGAGACGAACGAGACAAACAACCACACACCCTTGTACATTTTACTATAGTTTAAATTCAAATATGCTTTTTGATTTTTTTTTAATAAAAAAATCTTTCTAAAAGATGAGATTTAGTTGTCAAACAAAACTTTTTTCCAAAAAGTATATTTTGAAAAAGGGGGTCAGGTAGGGTTGACCTGAATTTCAGGTAAATACTGTAAAAACCAAGCTGCAGCAACACAAACAGAAACAAGAGAAGAACTGGGATAAATACAGTGAATATTTAGAGTTTGTGTCAGATAAAGATGATAACATTAAGGTTTGTTCTAATGTTCATTAAAATGTTCAAATGTTCATAAAATATGTTAAAATAAATTTAATAGTTACAGTAATAAATAATTTATTTTATAAAAGGTAGTTTTGCCATAAAAGTGTTAAATGTCAGGTCAAGAACGACTGTCTTTAATTTATATTTCATGAAAAGAAGTATTTTTTCAGGAAATAGTTTGTAAGTTTAACTTTAGTCAGGAGATCAATTTTGTCGACTTGCTGTTAAAATGAACTTCTAATAAAGTGAGTTTTATTAAAACTGGAGGTTATTTTTATGTTGAGGTGAGGGAGGGGGGGTCATCAGCTGCAGAATGTCACTAATAAAGTAACTAAAAAAGTAAATACTACTCTAATTTAGTTACTGTTAAAATCAATTAATCAGTAAAGTAACTAAGTTACTTTTTACAGGAGCAATCAGTAATCTGTAGTCGGATTACTTTTTCAAAGTAACTGTGGCGACACTGGCAGGGAATCACCTGACCTGAAAGGAAGTAACAAAGAACAAAAATAAAACTGTAAGCAAGTTAACCAGAACACAGATCATGGGAGGTCAATAATCCACGACACACTGAACATAAACCCATCACACAGGGAGTGGGACACGACAACCTGCCCTGGACTTGGACGAGGATGTTTAGTGATGAATGGCTGAACCATCCAATGAACCAACCAAGGTCCACTACTGATGACTCAGAAAACTAAATTGTATCCAATGCCTCGTCTCCTTCTCCCTAATCGTTCCCCCTTGCTTTGGCATCTAAATCCTAAACTTTAAACCTAGAGTTAACCATATTTAGTGATTCAGGAAATTAGATTATGACCTTTATATGACTTTGTTCTAACCCTGACCACAGACTTACTTGGGTTGTGGGAGAGAGATCTGTGAATGATGTGCGATGGCCAATCCACTTCCTGTTCAACATTTTGAGTCCAAGGATGAGACAAAGAAGTCATTGTGATAACTTATCCTTTGTCCTAACAGTTGGCAAAATTAATGGTGCAAAATACATAAATCAAATTAATATCTGTCCAAAGAAGCTTGTCCTGCTCTAAGCTATAAAGTCACGGTTTGATATGGCTTAATCAAAGGATATCTGACCCCTGTGGTTTCTCTAGATAGTCTCAAAAAATGCCAAGCGTTTCAGTCAATTTAAGAAGAAAGAAGATCTGCTGTTAAAGACAGATCATGGTTTCACCCTATTAGATTGCATTTCATCTGCATGTCCTCCAACAATAATGTTTATGCACTTCAGAGGGTGTGAAGAATTTTGGGCTAACTGGTTGGGATTGTGATGTTGTGTGGATTTGACTATTCTGGCCACATATGAATGCACAGCATGTGCTGGTTGATTTGAGGGATATGCAGCCACATGACTCAATCAAGAAATCTCCACCCTTCATCAAGGCTCTGACACATTCACCATACTCTGTGGTTGTTTTCACATGCAAGTATTTAGAAACTGACAGATTCTTGTCAAGGAGAATGAGTTTTAGGAAATCTCCCTGCATGTGCACACTCTTTTTGAAAGTGAGGCTGTGTACCATTTTGATCTTTAGGTTTCCACTGTTGAATTTTTAAAGCCGTGAAAGACATTTTACTCATAAAAAGCAATTTCTGGTTCACTTTTGTTGCACATTTTTGATGAGACTGCTTCAGAAAAATTGGCAGTAATACACAAGCAAAAGGAAGAAAACAAGTGGGGATTTTAGGGGTTGAGCAATTATATGATTATGAAAAACATTATATGTCAAAAAGAACAACAACATGTAATTGGCTTGGCATGTCAGTGCTATAGAAAGCCAGATGTAGAAAATATGTGCATGTCTATCAATGTAATAGCTAACACCTTGACCGCATAGAGCAGAGATTGTCAACTGGTGGCCCCTGGGACACATCCAGCCCACGATCGCATTCCAGCTATCTATTAAATAATTGTTGGATTACACAACTTAATACTGCAGTCAGTTTTAACCCAGTTAAAATGTGAAATGAAGGCAAGAAGACGTGGTAATAATAAACCAGGGATCCACTCCAGGTCACTCACAGAACCAACAAGCAATATTTGACACCTATGACTAAATGTAGCATTTTAAAAGCTTTCACTTTTAGACCTAATTTTGTCCAGTTTCATGTTTATGAACAGTTTAGATGAATTTTCCATCAAAATGACTCCTGCAATGTGAGTCCTGTGAGAACTGATCCCCTCAAAAGACAAGGCTACATAAAAATCAACTCAACTCAACTAAAACTTTATTTATAAAGCGCTTTAAAAACAACGACCAAAGTGCTGAACATTGTGTGAAATAACTAAAACTTTCATAACAGAAAAATATAAAAACATTCAATATTAAAAATAATAAAAGCAATAAAAGTTGGTACAGGAGTCACACTTATCCAGTATTAAAAGCCAACGTGAAGAAATATGTCTAAGATCCAAGGCTCTGTGCAGAGCGAATAATTAAATGCTGCAATAATAAGTGCAAAGCGGTCAAATTATGATGATATTAGCATCAATGAGTTGAGCCGTTGCTGCAAAACTAATTCCTGTAAAGTATTTTTTGCAAAGCACATTGCAGATTTTCATATTTGCTCAATGTTTGCACTCAATTTAGCTAACCTTAAATTAAAGTTAAATAATCTGTTGTTTAACAAAAACACTAATATTTTATTTTATGTTATTTAGCATTTATCACAACTTCTATTTTTCTGTATTGCACATTTTAAGTATGACGTTTGTTTTTATAAAAGTGTATCAATGTGTGGTTTTGTAAAGGCTGGACTTTTAATTTTGTCGTATATGCTGTACACCAGCAAAATAGATTCTGCTTCTCAATCAGAAACTAAAAGTAGAATTTGGTTAAACACCTTAAAACATTAGAGCAAGTTAAAGCAACTAATAAAGAGGTAAAATATACAAGTCATAGTTATTAATAACACTGGTAATAAAACGACCCTCTTCATTATCTGCTCAGAAACATTCTGGCCCTTGAGCAGATCTTGTTGATGACCTCGGCATACACTACATTGCTTTCACCAAGTGGGATCAAGTAGTTTTACAATCCAGTCCTGGCATTTGTTAGTTCTAGACACTTGAATTTGATTGGTAAAATTCACTCCGTAATGGGCTTATAAAGGATTTCTTGGGTTTAGGACAATGAGCTAGAGGGCTAGAGTACTGCCAGGTCATGGACACCCAGCGATTCACAACATCCTCACCTTCTGGGCATGCTTAGTTTCCTTCACTTCCACTAGTTCCTTTCTGCAGCTCTGTTTAAAAGCCAGTTGGGATGTTCCAAAGGTATTTATTAGTAATGGTGGTGAAGGTGGGGGTGGTGGGTGGGTTCAGGACCTCCCACACTCAGGTTCAACCAAAGAGCCATTGCTTTTCTGTTTCACCCCACCTGATTTATGCCTTACTTTCTTTTTCTCCTTCCATATGTCTGCTTGTAGAAAAAAGCTTTTTGACCAGAGGCACCGTTACTTTTTTACCTTGCTTTCTGGTGAAGACAACACAAAGAGCTAAAAAGCTCACACATAGGGAACACATTTACCCAGGCAAAGAGCCAGTGGATTGCATTCCCATGGACCTGCTTGGGGAAAACACTGCAGAACACATTTTACGTGTAAATATTGAGAATTGGTTGTGGCATATCCCCCTTTTTTTCGTTGTTGTTTTTTTTTCTTCTATCCATATCTCACATACCTCATCCCCTTCACTCAAATCAGTCTTCCGTGTTTTGACCACGATGGCCACAGTGGCCAAGACGGGAGTAAAATCAAAGCAGAAGGGGCATTTGGATTCATTTTGATTTTGATTTGTATTGCATCAGCGTTCCAAACTTACTTCTCCTGCCTTTTGCTCACAAAGGTTATCCAGCTTTACCTCATCACTCAGATGTTCAATGGTTGGCCAAGGGGAGAGTGTGTTCAACTGTGAAACCACCATGTGTTCTGTATAAATTTGTGTATTCATGTTTGTGAAAATGTCCATCGAATTGACAGTTGGTGACTGAAGCCCTAAAGATTTATTTTGATTTGTGCATATGAAAAAGTGTTGCCTCTTGGACCATGACCACTTCATCTCTGAGATCTTAATGTCTGTGTTTTTGGTATTTACTGTGATCAAAAATGAACTCAGATATTTTATTCTGCAAAATCTCAAACTCATCTTCTCTGAATGAATTAGCCTTGGTGGCTTTATTTGCCTTCAACTTAGCTAGCTACCTGTGCTCCCTGCTAAGCAATAAAAAGTTTGATGCCAAATCTAGTCGTAGTCCTCCATACTCCTTGAGTCTATAGTCGGGTCATTTGAAGTGGCACTCTAGGAGGTATTTATGTAAAGAAATAGCCACTGCTGTCCATAAAAAATAATACCCCTATACATATCCACCGGTGACATCACTCAAAGCAATGAGAGTCTTTCAAAGTGGGAAGAAGTTCTTTGATTGGAGCAATTTTCATGCTGCTGAACAGCTACAAGTTAACTGGCTCATTTTAGCATGTTTAAAAAAACTCTTGCTCAAAACTACCAGTGTGGTAGAATGCTATATTACCTGTTTGTAAACCTCTATAATTTCTCAAGAGACTGTTTAGTTTATGGTGTTTATGCTGCTGCTGCGCTGCAGAACCTAAAGTAAATGTTGTTCGGCTGTGACAAACTAAACAGTGTTAAATGAAATTGTAGAGGTTTAAAAACAGGAAATGTGGCATTCAAATGCATCAGAAAGACTTTGTTGAACAAAAGTTGTTTTACATACCTGAAAATTTTTAAATTATGAAAATATGTGTAAATATTTGTATTGTTTTTACACATAAAGCACATAAAAAAGACATTGTTTCAATAAACCAATTATACCCACCAAAAATTCATGGATGATGTCTAAAGGACCTCTTAGACTTTTAGAAATCAAGCAAAAGTAAAAGTAAAAGTGAAAGTAGATGTCTAAAACTAGATTTTGACATTAGAAAGATGTCTACGTATAGCAGAAATTGGCAGAATTTATTAACGCTCTCACTCCTACTGAGCTAACAGACACTCAAAAGTGAAGATGCAACTACGTATAGTGAAAAACTTTCTACCATCGTATCCAATGCAGGTCAAGTTATAATTGAAAAAAAATATAGATATTCAGACTGTGAATTACACTAGCATGATTTTTAAAGATCAAATATCTAAAAACAAATAATTAAATCAGAACAATATATATTATCATCATGCTGCATCAATAGGAAACAACCATGTGAAATGATATGAGTCAGCAGGAAACAATTATGTGTAATTTTACACTATTAAAGCCATATTCAGTAGCCAGGTAAACAATGTAGCTTTTAACGTTTTTTTTAAAAGCCTCTTAACAACGTTCTAATATAGTATAGCCATAAATATATTGTGGAGATTAAAAACCCCCCGAAATAAATCAATAAAGTGGTTGTCCCACAGTTCTCTAAAAACTTCAGCCAATCCTATCGTTCGGTCCGAACGATAGGATTGGACAATCCAGCTGTCTGTCTGCTGCATTTCCTCACTTCTTGGATTGGCGTTATCCGCCCGGACACATTTTGGGGCAGAACATCCCGGAAGTGAAAGTGAAAGTAAATAGGACAGAGAGTCGGTGGCTAATGCTTTCATTTTAAGATGAAAATACCAGAGTCCCCGCAAAAAGCACCTTTTCAGCTAGCAGAAAACTAAAAACGTTTGGAGGTGAAAAGAGGAAAAGCTGGGGGAACATTTCTGCGGCTGGAGTTATACTCTGCTTTGTCACCTTTGCAAACCGTGGTCCGATACTTGTGGGAAGGCTGGCTTATGGATTTTACCCGACGGGAAAAGGGTGAGTGCACCGAGTCGTGTTTCTGTAAAATAGCTAGCGAGACCTCGTTTGTTTACCTGCTACTGAGTATGGCTTTAACCAGGAAAATGTCACGTCAAGTTGTTATGGAGTGGGTGGGACTTAATAATTATCCTGCAGCCAGCCACTAGGGGGCTACTCATTTTGTTTTTCGTTAACCTCTATGTAACATTTCCCTGTCTACATGTTTGGGTAGTGTGTGAAAACCAGATACCATTGAACTGAGATCTAGATGTCTAAAAGGCAAACTAAAGCATAGACATCCTTTAAAAATTAGATGTTTTTTAAACATCTTTTTAACCAAAATTATCCTGTGTAGTAGGTTGATGTACTGTATGGTTTTTAAACTTTTTTTTAATGGTTTTTTAACTTGTCCAGTTGTTTTAGGTGAATTAATGTGATTTCACTTTGAGCTGACTTTATTTTATTTTCTATCATTTTTTAAACTTCCTCCTTGGTGGTGACGGTGGCATTCGTGGGTTTGCGGAGTGGGTGTTTGCTCCCTTTAAACAGTCTCTCCACATGGCCTCTTGCCTCCTTTGTCTTTTTATAGCCTCCTTCCCTGCTCTCTCCCTGAATGTAACATAAGCCAAAACACTTCTTAGTTCTTTCGCCAGAGCCTGTTACCCAGGGAATACTGTTATTCCTCCCCTACTTTTCTGCACACACCTTCTCCCGTCTCCCATCTCAGCCTGGACTGGACACAGGTTTTTGTTTTTAGAGCATGGAGTAATACGTGAGTCATGGCACTGTTCTTGAAACTCAAGCCATAAGTTTAAAGCATGACAAGTTTGACCTTATGTGTTGCTGAATTATCGTAGTTACGTTTCTGTCATATTCATTCCATCATGTTCATTTAGCAGTGGAAAGAATGTGGATTGTTCTCCTCTCTATGAAATCATCTGGACAACTTCACTGATTTAGTGACCAGTATGCACCGTGTGCCATCAGAGATCTAAGAAACATCATTTTGCACTGACAGCTTCATGTCACTCTTTGATAGACAGCTTCTCTCCAGCTCACAATCAGCGTGTTCTTACTGGTTTTATACCATCCAGTCGGTTTTAATTTAACACAACTCTTGGGTCAAGCAGTATGTGGATTTATTTAGTATGGGGTACATTGTCTTGTTACGTATTTATTACTTTCCCTAAATAGCAATTGCTTTGCTAAATTTCTATGCAGCCATAGTTTCTGTATTTTTGCTTCCATAAATCCAGACTTCTAGTAATCTTTTGAAGTAGACTTTATTGGTGTCTTTGGATTTTACTTGCTTTTTCACCCTTTATCTGTCCAGTTCTAGTAGCTACAGTAGTAAACAGCTAATTTGATCGCTTCTGGTGTAAATGATTTGTAGTTGCACGTGGCTGGGCTTGACGTGGCCTTATACTTGCTGCTGGTGAACATTTGTGGAATGATGTGAATCGTGGAATGACAATAATGTGCCTGGCTAGACCTTTAATGCTTGAGCCAGCCTTAAGCAGAGCACCAGCTTGAGTTGTTCTGTGGGTCTGTTAGCTCTTGGAATTCTGCAGACACATGAAAAAGATTTTTTTTTTAAACTTCAAGACCACACAGTTTTTTTTGGAGTGGTCCAGGCATCCGTCAACTGACTTAAGGAGTAAACGCTGCCCAATTTGGAACAGAAAAGTGTTTTTTTAAGTTGCAACTCAGTTCAGTGAAGCAGGAAAAATGATCAGACTTACTGGTGTTTCATTTGTTATTCTCTTAATAATTTAAAAGAAACATTTTTCTGTATTTAGTAATGTAAAATATGCAAATTGGGTTCGAGGATCAAAACAAATAAAAGCACATTTCCTGGCTGTGCAAGCCATGTAAAATGCTTCCCGCCCAAGCCTCGTTATCCATGCGTCTACAGTTTAGATAACTTATTGCCCCTCGCTGGCAGCTTTGCACATCTGGCTCATTCCTAACCAGCTCTGGCCTTCATCTTGTCTCTGTCCCACCCTGCAGCCCCGGTGTGGCATCAGACATACAGGCGAGCCACTGCACTGACATGGTCGTTTGTCTTCTGACTGCCACGGCATATGGAGAGGGCTGGCACTGCACAGATGTCCACTAAGTGCTGATGAAGGGAGTGAGAAGCACGAAGGGCTGGGGCTGAAAGGATCTGCGCTGGTGCTGCTGGAACCTGGTACGACTCTGCCCTGCTGGTTTTATTAACTTTACTGTACCGAGAAGGGAGGCAGTCAGGCCGTTCAATAAGGAATGTGTTTCCAGATATATAGAAAAGTCAGCGAGAGAGTGCTTGCATTCGCTCTCCTTCTATGTGTCTGTGTGCTTTTATGTAATACGCTGTGTGTGTGTGTGTGTGCAAAGCCAGAGGGTGCAGTGGTGTAGATGGGTGCTGTCTAGCTGAGCTCTAGTGTACTGTGGAAAAGAAGGATGTGGATTAAACCTGTTGGTAGAGCAGAGAGGAGCCTGAAAAGAATAATTTGCAGCTTAAGGCCAATAGCTTCAAAGTCATGAATCCTCATGGGTGAGCCAACCAAGCTCTGAACCTGTCAATGGTAACTTACTCCTCGGATAGTACGCCAAAGACTTCAATAATGACATCAGCCAGGCGTGGGGGTGGAGGAGGGCTGGGGCGAGGGAGGGCTGAGAGACCGGCCAGTTTTCAGGGGGTGCGAGCGCGGCCCTTCACAGCACTTTGAAGTCCCGCTTGACGAGAGCTTTGCAGCTGCCTGATACTGGCCATGCCGATTGGGTGCAGAAGCCACCAGGGTGGCTTATCAGATTTATTGAGGCTTAGCAGCTGACGTTCAGAGTGTCTATGTGTGATAAAGTGAGTGTCTGTGTATGTGGAGGAGGAACTGGGTAAAAAGGGAAAGGGTCATCCTTGTAACAATCCACTCGTCCCAGTTAATTTAGACAGCACCCTGGGGTCTGACAGTGAAGAGGTAAGACTCTGCACCAACCCTCGCAGGAGCCCGGCAAATCACTTACGAAGCATCTCATCCACCAATTCCTCATCTAATAATGCTGTAGAGTTCACAGTTGTGAAGCTAAATTATAGTCAGCAGATTTGTATTCAAGTCTTTTATGTAAGCTTGTTGTATTTTATGATACGGGCAACATGATCAAACTCAGTACCGGTTAAAACCACAGTCCGTCTGCATCCAATTGGTAATTTTACCACGCACTAATAGGATGTGGTTGTTACCTTGAATCGCGGTGCTCTTGGAAAGGAACGTGTACACCAAAATCTTGTCTCTGTTAGATTTCTCAAGCTAAAGTTTCAGCTTCAAAGTCCGACTAATGAGTGGAAAAACATTTCGCCTGCACGACATTAAAGAGTGCCATTTGTGTTTGTGTGTGTGTGTGCAAGAGTGTATGTGTTGTTGCTGTGTTATATTTCACAAGCCTTGCCTTTCAAATGTTAGCAACTCATTTTCACCTCCAGCACAAACAAACAGAGACGTATCGCCCATTTCAGCCCGAATCAAAGGCAGCATTTGTTAACAATAAAATGCTGGTTTGAAATAGCTCCAGCGCACATTTTCTGTGCTCAAACACCGGCCAGCTTTTTTTTTTTTTTTTAATGCCACGGAAATCAAAAAGGAGAGAAAGAGCTGGGAGAAAAAGGGGAATATATAATGATCGAAAGGGAACTGACTGACAAACAGACCATCTTCAGTTTTGATCGGCTGCAGGATGCTTTGTTCTTGGTTCCTTTAGTTATTTCTCTGTTTTGATCCATGCTGTGTCGTTTCAAGAACTTGGCCTCTGTCGGAAAGCATATCAAATTTGGGACATGCTTCCAAGACTCCGTAACAGATACGGAGAATCGATAAGTGCATTACAAGGCTGTGACAGAATGGACCCCCTCCCCTCCTCGTCCCGCCATCCCCCACCTCTGGTCTCGTGTCTAAAAGGGTGACAATGGATCTCACTCACACTCACGAGATCCTATCCAGGACAGATCACATTATCTGTGATGGTGGCCTGAGCGACCATTCGACAGTGACACTGTGGGCCGATCATCAACGGCATTTGATCAAAACTGAAATAAAATCAGCCTGTAAAAAGGTTGGAAAGTACAAACGTGTTTCGTTTCCATCACATGCTATTTTGACAGCATGTTTCTTGTCTCATCGGTTTATTTTTCTATGTCCTCGTCATTTGAGCCTTATCTAGGCACCGATTCCATGTAGGGGTAAAAACCTAGCATCCTGCGTCGACTTGTTCCCAGGTGGTTGTGAAAGAGGGAGAGAAAAAGTGGAACAGTTTAGGGAGACATACGGAGAGACAGCAAGGATAAAAAATGAGCAGTGGGGTTTGTTCAGGTTCAAGATGCGTTGTGTCTGTTGGCAGCTTGTTGGGCCAACATTGTTTAACGTTCTACCCCTAGTGTGTTTGTGAGCTTTTGAGGGCTTTATGGCTCGGTGTGACTCTGCTGCCAATAGGTTCCAGATGCCTCCGGTGTGGGAACCGGGGAGCAGAGAGGGGGGGGAGACAGGGAAGAAGCATAACCAGGTGTGACCCGTTGCTGTCTGGGATATTCTCCATGGACATTCAGAATTATAAGAGTATGCATGCTTGTTGAAGAAAAAGAGAAAATGCATTCTTGATTCCATGCTTGAAAGACAAAACTAAAATTAACTGTGGGCACAAATGATAAAACCTCCAGAACCTTGTTTTTTTTTAATCATGCACCTCTCAGTTCGTGCAAGCAGCCCGTGCACACGCCCTCCACCAAGGCACAGAGTTCATGGATTGAGTCGCATTGTTCAGCACATTTGCTGCTGGCACCGCTGAGGTTCAACATATGGCAGCACTCTAAGTCTTCAAGCGGGGTGTTGGGGCTCCAAACAGAACCTGCCAGCTCCACAGTGGCCTACTATAAGGGAAAATTGTCAGCAGGAACATTTAAGGTCCCAAACCACAAGCACTGATAAATGTCTGCATTTCTCTATGTAATTACCTTTTATCCGGTGTCCCTTTTCCAAGAGGCCAGGAAGGAAACAACAGAGCCCATAACAGCAACAATGCTTAAGTGGGGAAAAAAAGCTGTAATGGTTTGAAAGCTGGCTAACTGAAGTGTGCTTCTACACTAGTTTTAAAAAAGCAGAAAATTAGGAGTGAGTGGAGGTGGAAGAGGTGTATCTGAGTTCAGCCAGTGTGTCTTTTATTCAGGAAAAAGCACAGCTTGCTTCAGTATAAAGGATACTTTCAGTGATAAACAAATCAACACTTCACTGGTTTAGTCTACAATACTCTGATATTTTTTTAAAAACTGGGATTTTTTGCTGCGTTTGCACATGTCGTCCACACAACGTTTTTATGAGAAAAACAGTGATAAGAAAATGTTCAAAAGAGATTTTTTAAAAAAGAAAACGGGGACTGGAATAGCAGAGCTTTTCAGATAAAATGATGTAGCAGCTTAGTTTGCAAACACAAATACTTTTGATGCCGTTTTTACTAACCTGTCTTTCTATCTGGATCCTGTCACTATTCAACTTTTAACTGAGGAAATATTTGATAGAAAATGAGTTTTTGGAGAAACTTTTGTGCAGCAGTTGATTTTTTTTCTCTGTATTCTGATATATACAGTAGTTAATGTGGAGATTTTCACCATCCAGAGGCATGGTGGGCGTATTTTAGGATCTTGGTAAAAATAATGTAAAAAAAAATATATTTTTTTATAAACAGAGAAAAATAGAAAAAAACTTGGAGGTTTTTGGCTTTACGTTCTCAATGTCTATTTTTATTACTGGTCACCAGTCTGGTCACATGTTGCTGTATTCCATTCCTCTCCCAGGAGTTGTTGAAGGTCAACCAGCATGGTGGTGTTGGTCAGTCTAACACATACATCATGATCAAGCTGTCCATGAGCTGTCAGTCAGGTGCCAGTCATACACCTGTGACTGGAGCACACCTGGCAGCACTTGAAGCTGTTTTCAAGAGAATATTAATGAGGATTTGGGCTCATTTTTATGACACTACCTATAAATTTACCTATGCTGCTCTTTCTACTGATGCACAATCTTTACAAGTTTTACCTCGTTGTATAGGTGACTAATCAGGCTTTTAAAATGATAAGGAGAATTGTTACAACAAAGACATAAAATAACAAACACAAATGCCTTTACTTTTTGTAGAAATAATGTCTGAATCTAATGAAGCATAACTGCAGATCAGAATAAGTGTCAAACAATGAATTTGTCTTTCAGGGTTGCTGGTGCTGTCCATCATTTCATTCAAATAATTATTACAAATCATACATTGTGTAAGTTTTGATATATGTTTAGTTGCAAACGTGATGTTTTATTTTACACCACAAGAAAAAGTACAGCAACAGACAATAAACTCAACAGGTTTTCAGGGTTATTAAAGGAAACTGTGCTATCTAAAGGAAGACTCCTATTTTAAAGGCTTTTCGAAGCATCACCTTCTGAAGGGTTGCAGCCTTCATAAGGCCGCTACCATTGCTGATAATTTCTTTTTTCTTCTACTCATCATCTGTCAAATAAATGCACTGTTACTCCTACCGTGTGTGATTTAAAGGGTCGAGGACCGGTTAAGTTGTTCACGCAGGCGACCAGCGCAGGCTGCCGATTCTACGCCTCTCTGTTTAGATTATTTCTACGCAGGCAGGTGACTCTCTTGTGTCACTGATAAGAGCGCAGTAAGGTAGTGGCAAGAGGGTCAACCCACAAGGGGAATAAAAAGTCCAGAAAATAGTGAAAAAATATCTTTATATCCTGGAGAAAAAAAAAAACTACTTTCCCCCCAAACTTCTTCACTGTGGCACAAGGCTATTACACTGATAGAAATTCTTCTTCCTCCTCAACAGTCTGGCCCTGAGCACACAAGGGGCCAGAGTCTGAGCCACATCTCGAGCTAATTTACAAAGATCCTGAATTATTCTCTTATCTCAGGCTTTAAAGGTTGTAAGGTTGATTAACAAGGTCCTGTCCTGTTTATCAGTTTGGGGCTGGGTGTGGAAAATAGCCTACGATAAGTGCGCAGACCATTAAACATTCTATTTCCCCTAATATTTGTTGGCAACCATCTGCTTAACTGATCTCCCTTCACTTTAATTAAAAGGGATTCCCATCTTGTTGGGGTCATTATGTGCTGGCGGACGCCAGGAGAAGGGTTTGTGATGAGTTCAGCGTTCCCTCTGTCCCTAGGTTGCCAGAGGGCTTTTTTCATCTTTCCTCCTCGGAGTTAACCCCTTCCTTACCGCGCTTCCTCCTTTTATTTAGCAGCTATAGCACAAATAAAGCAATAATAAGTGAAGCTGTTGTTAAAGAGATCCAGTATGAGCAAACTTTTGTCTTCTCTGGGGAAGTGTTTAGATATTCACACTCTCTCTCTCTCAGCTGAGCGGCTGAAGAATCTGGCTGTAATGGTTTGATTTGCCCAACTCTAGTTGGATCGATGCGGCTGTTTACAGTTTCTCCCTCTTTCATCCCTTTTGTCTTTTTTCTAATTTAGTGTTCCCAAACCATGCACAGGGGTCGGGGTCTGTCTGCTGTGCTTGCATCTTAGCCCTTCTCCCCACTCTCCATCACTGTCCATTGATGTTTTTCCTCTCTCTTTCTCTTCTCCTCGTCCTCTCTCCTTCCTTGGTTGGTCTTGGAAAAAGAGCTGCATGCCTCCACACTTCTGGACAAGACTGATGGCTCGTCAATAGCATTAGCCAGCACTGCAGGCCTCAGTGGTGTAGAACCAAATCAATAAGGCCCAGTAAAAAGACTTATACGTGTATGCAGTCCATTTCAGCCAATTCTCATGTTACCACAGATGAGTTTTTGTAAGAATCAGGAGTCACCCTCTAATTTATTCCCTTTATCTCTGTGTTTTGCTAGTAATTCAATAAAAAATTAAGCAGGTGTGCTCACTCATCTGGTCTGTTCTGAGTGTATTTATGTGTCATATCATTTAAAAATGATAAACATACATCGTTTTATTACAGTAAATAGAGGTGTAATTAATTTAGGATCTTTGCAGCAACATGTGAAGACTTATCTGCCCTTTCTTCCTAAATTCTAGTAATTTACTTTCTAATTATAGGGTGCTTTTTAAATCAATTAGTCATCAAAGAAAATTGATTTCTGCTCTCAGTCCTGTCCTGGGGGTGTGTGGGTATACAGCGTATGTGTGCAAGTGAGATGTGAAGATTTAAGATGAGAAAATGTCTTTTTTTTTAACCAAACTGGAACAAATTCATCATTATTTTGAAATTCCACTGACTAAATGTGTTAAATGATGTGGTCATCATTGTATTGAGAGTGGTTTGTTGTGTCCAGTTATCAGGAGCCCTTGATAGAAGATTACTCAGCTTCACTCATCTTATTTAAACAGCCAATAAATATAATATCATTTATTTTTTATATTTAATTTTTATTATATTTTAATTCTATTTTATGATGCAAATGTTTAAAAGTACTTTTTTACTTACTTTTTTAAAAACTTATGTTTTTATTATTTATATTGCAGCCTACTAATTGACCCTAAATAGCTATGAGATACTTAAAATGTACACCAAGGATCAGGACTCACCAGTATTGATTTTTGTTTTAAATATTCATTTTTAAAAAAGTGGAATTATATTGATTTAGATTTTTAAACAGTAGTTAAAAACACACTGAATCTAATTGAAAAGTTTGCATAGTTGTTACATTAAAATGGATTTTGAAAAGTTGTTTTTCATACCAAACCATAAGGTTCTCCTAATTTATTGAGAAACATTTGTTTTGCTGTATAAACCTGATTAAGTGACATGGGAATATTCTGCAAACAGACAGGAACAATAACCTGTGACTTGATTCACCACAACACCAGTGTTATGTGATGGCGGGTTGATGTGGAAAGGTTGTGATTAACTAACATCTGGCTTTGTTAAAGATAGCTCACTGAACAGCCTCAGTTTGGAGAAAGAGATTAGTGGATTGACAAGCTAACAGCTAGGATGAGGCAGGCTATTTTGAAACTCAAAAACAAAAATGTCAAAGCCTTTTGTGTACATGCTATAAACCTTTATATTATTGTCAGTTTAACACTACATGGTTATTTACATAGAGCTTTATGGTTACATGCAGCTAGCTGTAGCACAAATCTGTTTCTCCAAACTGAGGTTGTTCAAAATGCATTGCACAACAAGCAACCCATGATGTAATTGATCATAACCATTCTGCATACATGCAATTAAAAGATCTGAATTATCACTTTAAGATTGGTAATTGTTTTTGAAGCTGTTTGATCAATTTTACCCAACAGCTGTGAGTTTAAAAACATCTGTGTGTGTGTGTGTGTGTGTGTGTGTGTATGTGTGTGTGTGTGTGTGTGTGTGTGTGTGTGTTGTGCACCTGTTCACAATGACAGGCTCAAAGACTGGTGAACAACAAAGACTAGAGGTATTTAATCCAAGGTCAATAATCTTTGAGTCTCCTTCACTCAGAGACGAGGGAGGAGACATTCTGGTAAAAATCAGTTTTCCTGCTGGAGTTTGCGTTAGGTTGTAATTTGACTCCCAGTCACAGCAGCAGGTGACAGTAAAGGTTGATTTTGTCCAGTCTTGTCAACACTCTCTTTCTGTTTCATGGTGTTATTGCGGTAATAAACTCCTGTCCTATATCCTGGTGTACATAACCCTGATAGTTTTCTTCAAGATTTCATGTCAATCATTGATTGTTTTTGACAGATGAATGAAAAGGTTTCTTTTTTCCTTGCGATTTTCTGACTTCAGCTCCTATGATCAGACAAAGGGACTTTATCCCATGCTAACCACAGCAGCACCTTCTTCTAATGCCAGAACTTTTTTTTTTTTACTAACTCAATTAATCTAATCGTCCACTAATTGGTCAAGATAGCCTTTTCCCTAATGGTTTATATCATAGTGTAATTAAAGAGCTCTGAAATCACAGTCTCAGGTTTGATTGACGTGAGTTTTAGGTGTTATTTCTCTGCATTGCAGACCGCAGCTCTGAATGAAATCTGGTGACAAAATGCCAGTGACTGATAAATCTTTAATATAAAAATTGTACAAGAATTCTGATACAAATTACAAGAGGTATTTGGACAAAATATGAATAAAATTCCATTTACATCCCAAAACCCTTATGCATTTTATGCAAAAACCATAGACAGTTATGATACAGAAACAAATACAAGAAAGGCTAAAAATAAAGGAAAAAAAGTCTCTTAAAAAGGATCTTTTTTAAAATCCTTCTGTCTGCACATGGGGAACACCTCTTTAGGTAACATACAGTATCGATGAGGCTTCCGAATCACCGGCAAAGTGATGCAAGCTCCTTTGCTCATTTTCTGTTTTTTTGATTATGAAGCCATGCAATGCTGTCGAGTGCTCTAACACAGGCTTTTTTAAACACAGACACTAATGCATCGGATACTCAAAAACACAAGTAAAAGAAAAAAGAAAATCACCAGCTCTTCAAACTATTTATACTTTAAGACTTTAAAATATATTTGAAAAATACAATGGAAAGCATTTTGTGAATTTACAGTATTTCTTTTTTTTTTTTTCAGGATATTTGACATTTCACAGGTTCCAGTTCAAATTAAAAAGGGGCATTCTTTTAGAACACAAGACGTGAGACTGAAGCATCTGTACAAACCCACATGTGTGTAGTCTTCTAACATCCCGTTCAACACTTGACCCCACATTGTTCCATGAGCTACATTAACTGCATGCAGTGCCCACCCCTCATCCTCACTTCGTCCTCCTTTTGTACTCACTCTTTCTGTGACATAGAACAAAATGGACAGCGATTATCAGGTCAGGCATCTCATCTGTTTGCCCTCCCTTCCCCTCCCTCTTTGTGCTGTGCAGAATTTGCAGAATAATTGATGCTTGACGCTGCTCTAATCAAATATTTAAGGTTCACTCCGGTGGTTTGGGCCAGTGAGGCGCTCTAAGCGAAGTGTTTCTGATGTCCAGGAGTGTGACCACTAAGCTAGAAGAACGCTGCGTGTTTGGAGATTTTAGAAGAGGAGGAAGTGTCACTCTTCAAGGGACAAAAAACAAGACACTGGTGAAAACTTCTGAGGGAGTCCTCGCCCTCTCTTCATCCTGCTCCTACCTCAACCTGTGTTTGTATCTTTTTTTCCCCCCTCACCACATCAGATGACTGCTGCAAGGCTTCAGCTCTAAAGCATTCTGAGTCCAACCCTTCCATCTCCTTCTCACTGCCTCTCCCTGCTGTATCCCTGCAGACTGTCGTTTGCAAGCTTTATCAGATATGTCTCTGGCTTCATGCAGCTTTGAATTCTGCTGGTTTGACCATCTTCATGCAAGACTCTCAGGGAGCTGGAGCTTTATTTATTAAAGAGCCTTAGCTGTGTGTGACATTGCTCTTTTCCCCCCAGTTTGAAACCTACAAATAGACATAACGGGTCATAATCTGGCTGCTACATGAGGAAATGGAAAGTGACAAACAGGATGTGTGTGAAAAACGTACAAGTTGAACATTAAAGTGATAATATGCAGTTTTGCTTGTTTTGGGCTCCCTCTGGTGTCCGTTTTAAATTACTGCATTAAAAAAGTTACCAGATCGTTTCAGCTTCTAAACGCCAATATCTACCTGTTGAAATGTCTCCTCAGCCTTCATAGCTTTCTACAGGAGCGGTTATTTACTCTTTCAAAGAAATCAGCTGTGTTCAAGCAGGGAGAGATTGAAAAAAAATCAGGAATCATGAGCTAAAAACACTCCAGCGCTAGCATAACAGCTAGCCACTTTGGGTTAGCCTAACCCTCGTGAGACACGTGACTTCCTGGGTACCGGGACGGCGACGGAGATCTTGCAATCGTGGTATTCCGGATCTAATCACCAGATGGGGCTAAGTGACTTTTCATTAACTCTGTAAAGGGTCATATTAGCACAGACTGGCTCAAGGAAAAGATTTAAAAATATGAAAAAGTTGCACATTATCACTTTAAATTGGTGTATTGGCAAACTTGGATTAAAAATATATAACTAAATTTATATTTTATAATCTGAAAAGAATATTTAGAATAGACAAATATTAGTCGTCTTTGAACCGGAATCCCAACTTTCTACTGTTTTATAACATTTAAACAAAGAAACTGTTTTATCTCTTGTGATGAGATTTGTCTCCTCCATCACTACCAGTTTAGTGAGCTGTACTTCTGCGCCAATCCGCCGCGTGTTTGGATGTTTTTGTGAGACAGCTGTCAGCAGGGTTCCCGGAGAAGCACTTTTTATTTTATTTTTTTATTTCTGCCACAGCGAAGACCAGAGGGACTGAATGAGTGAATGAGGCAGCAAGCGTCTCAGTGAAACCCACTCTTGGGAGGAGGTAGGGGTTCCTGTACTCAATTTTCCCTTCACTTGGGATAAACAGGCAATTACCCATCCCTTTTTGCTATGCCATGGCCGTCCGGTGAACTTAAGCATACACTATTAGCGCATGTCCCTGTAGGATCTGCGCTGTGGCGTGTGGAGGTGGTAAGTGAGTAGCAGGATGAAGAAATGGGTAAGGCGGTTGTTAAATGATTGTGCTCTGACAAAGAGAGAGAGAGGGAGAAAAAGAGGAAAAGAGGGGGGGAAAAGGAAGTGAATTCAATTACCACTGACCCTGAAGAAGAATAAGCACACATAGAAAATGAAGAGATGAATTGAATTCAACTTAATTGACTGAGTCAAATTAAATTGTTCGGAGCACGCTCCCTTCCCTTCCTTTTCTCCTTCTGTCAGTGTCACCGTCTTGTCAGCAACCTTGACGTCTGGCAGTGTAACAAAGTGACAAGTGAGTTATTAGACAGAAGAAGCTGGAATGGCGGGATGCCTCCAGGTAACAGAGAAGCAGCACATTTTTAATGATCGCTGCTGTCATCCTTTCCTCCCTAGTCAGCCTTCCACCTCCGCAACCTTTCCATCAACCTCAGCTCTCTGTCTCGCCCTCTTTATCTCGAAGAAAAGAGGCCCAGAAAACTGCATGTGTCCTATAGGTGGAGCCTTAAAAAAAAGGTATGAAATATTTCAACAGAATAGGTCATGTCTGTATAACAAAATGGCTTAAGTGTGAAATAAGTGGAACTCAACACTGTTGTGGATGTAAGGTGTTATGAATACTGTACAGCACACTGCATATTTTCCCACTGTGTGTGTGTGTGTGTGTGTGTGTGTAGCACCAGTCAAGTAAAAGGTCTTGTATAGTAACACATGGCATTTGTAATACACAAGTCAAACTGCTGAACAATGTCCTTTGTGTGTGTTTACAAAAAAACTACTCTTTTACTGGACAAAAAACATTTCAATGAAGACACACCACCCACTAATAAATACCCCTTTCCCTTGGCTACTTTTCTCCAATTATTCAAAATGCATGTACCGTCAGACAGTTGTGGAGAGTATGAAAAACAATCTAACATTTTGGAGGGGTAATGTGAAAGGGATGGAACTCTGCAGCGGAATATTACAGCGACTGTTTTAAGACTCAAGTGCATCCTATCCATCTAATGGGGTTTTAGACCAACGTCACACCAGATGAACATTTTTATAAGCAAACATGTTTTGGTCAGAGTTAGAAGACAATAGTTTTGACACTTAGTTTTTTTTTGTACATGTTTTGGGTTCCGTTAAGACATATTTTAGATGAGCAAAAACAATTTTTGGCATCAAAAACTTTGAAATAGGTTTAACCCACTAAACATACAATGTAGTGTAATTATCATGACAAAAACACAGCAAGATACCAACCTCTGCTCTCTTTAAAAAAGACATCTTTATGTTTCTGAAACATCACATTATAAGTAGGCCTGAATCTTACTGTGCTGCGACTGTTGCCAAATAGTAAAAACCCCAAATTGTGAAAAAAAAAGATAAATGTTCAGTTGGAATCAAACTGGATCGGTACTTACAACACTTTTGCATAAGTTGAATCT
Source organism: Callopanchax toddi (assembly GCA_006937965.1). Lineage (NCBI taxonomy): Eukaryota > Metazoa > Chordata > Actinopteri > Cyprinodontiformes > Nothobranchiidae > Callopanchax > Callopanchax toddi. The sequence continues at coordinate 1,804,460 of SSNR01000018.1, forward strand.
AAGAACAACAGGCAAAAGTTATATTTTTTGCAATTTTATTGCTGTCAGAATGGCATATCTTTTTATCTCCAATAGGTTGCCACCTTCCAAAGTTATTCCATGTTTTAATATTTGATTCACAGAAACTTAATAGAGAAGGGTTCCAGATGCATGCAAAAGAATTTTGAACATGCCCTGCAAAAAAAAAAAAAGAAAAAGAGAACCTTGAAGAATGTTTTGAGACATTTTGGAATGCTGATTGCAATTTATCACCAACAGTTGCAGCAAAGTGAGATACCGGCTTTAGTCAGACCTGGGGTTGTTATGGAGCTACTGCTTTTTGAGCCTCTTTTCACAAAGGCTGAAGAGTTCTGGGTAAAGATATCGGATTTTAAGAGCTTTCTGTTGTAAATTGAACACGTGCAAAAAGAAAATGGCACAGGTAGAAAGTAATGTCACTTCCCTCAGTATTGTAGCCCAACAAGGAACCCAGTTGTCCAAATTTACCATTGCAAGAATCCTCCAAATAATATTACACATCCCCCTGTATAGATGCAAAGTGCAAAAAAAACTAAATTGGTGTACTAAAGATCATAAACAAAACAGCAAAAAAAAAAAGAAATAAAAATCCATAGAAATACAGAAAATGATATCAGTGTAAGAGCCTAAAAAAGCATGCCAGCAACCTCTAAATATCTAACAAGCATTTAAAACAATTCACATGATAAATTTTTTAAATCCCTAGGACTCGGTTTAAAACTCGTCTTTGAAGCTAACATAAATGAGTCAAGGTATTAGGATGCTACCTCTTTCTTGCCTATAGCTGGAAGTATTGTACTGTACTGTAACATAAAACCATAAAGAGAGAAAAAATAAAGCAAACAACCATCAACACAACTCTTACACCAAAAGCCTCTTGGGACATTATTTACAAATGGAGCTGTCATGCTTTTGTAAGGGGTCCATTTAAAAGTTATCATTACACAAATACAACAAGAAGTTTTTTTCTTTTTTCTCAGTACTATTGTTTCCGCAGGCAAAGTCACAAATAAGAGTTCGAATGGTTTCTTTGGACAAAAAACAGAGAGAGGGCTTAAAAAGAAAAAAAAACAAACAGTGGAGGCCTATGAGGAAAAAATACCAGGAGTTTTGTTATAAAGCAAACTCCATACCTATGGGCGTCATCCTGTTCTTCCAAAGATGGATAAGTCAAAGGACACGATGATAAACTGCATTTAAAGTCAATTATTTTTATACATGGAGAGAGTAATGTCTTGTGATGACTTACAAAGGACGGGCAAAGAGGCATACAGGCATTTAGCTTGTATTTGATGGTCCTGGACTTGGGTTAAGAGCTAATTCTGAAGGAATAAGAATGAGAAATGAATGGAGGAGTGGGCAGACCAGCAGGAGGATGGGGTTGCGAGTCGTTTTTCAGTTTAATATTGTTGAGAAGGGAGCATTTTTATGAAGGTTTGGGTTCTGAGAGTGTCGGTTACGGCTGCGCACAGAGCTAAACACCATGTTGCAACCAGGGATTTTGCACTTGTGCATCTCGCGCAGGTGCACAGTCTTGTAGTGCACCCGCAGGGTTCCTTTGTTGCTGTATATTTTGTGGCAGATGTTACAGAGGATGCCGCTGCCATTACTGCCCCCGGTGGATGAGAGAAGGAATGGTGATGAGGAAGAGTCCAAGCCCTCATCTTCTCCTTCTTTTAGTTCTCCAGCCTCATCCCGATGTCCTCTTTCAGCCCGCCCCCTGACACGCTGGGAGTAGTCCTCCCCCTCACTGTTGCCCTCCTCCTCATCTTCTTCTCCCTCTTCTTCCAGGTCATCCAGTAAGATGCCTTCATCGCTGCCTTCTTCCGACTCATGAGAGGAGTGGACGCTGCTGCTGGATTGAACACTGGATGTGGTGCTCAGGTCCAGCACCACGTAGTCATCTGGCTGGCCCCTGAAGAGGCTGTGGATGTGATGGGTTTTAAGGTCTTGGTTGAAAGGATGACGGGGATATTCATTGCTCATGAAGGAATGGGCACTGAAGTTCAGACCAGGAGGCCCGAGGCTAGCGCCTCCAATACCCATCCTGGTCATCGGGTCCAAACCCATGTGGTGCCCAGTGTAGATCTTGGCCAATAACTCGGCTCGCAGGTCCTTGGGCAGTGGCGTGAGTTGAGGGTCAAGGACAATGTCGTCCAGCTCTTTGGTCAGCAGTTTGCGGTGCAGGTTGATGTTGGAGCTGTGCCTAAAGACATAAAAAAAAGACAAACACAGTTATAAATCTGAAAAAATGTGCATTTAAAATAAAGCATGACTCATGTTTAAATATATCAATTTACAACAGTTACAGTCTGGATACAAAAGCCCTCGCAGTCAGAGCTCCACCCTGTAGCTGTTCATGGAGAAAATGCACTAAGTTAGCAATGAGACAGAGCATCCTGCTAGTGTTAACCACTGTCAGCATGTCTGCACTGCACAGCCCTCAAATCCAATAGACTCTGACTCAATTAAATACTCCACCATATTGAATGGGAGTTTATCAATTGATTTGAGCAGTGGTAATGTGATAATCGAGGGGAACTGGATAGCATATTAGCACGAGGCCCTGACAGCATTATCGCATTCGCTCACTATTGGAGGTGGCTTAATCGAGCACCTGGATGAACATGTCTTTATGCAGCCCTGGATTTAATTAAGACAGGCATTTCCCCAAAACACAAGGCAAACCGTGTCAGATCATGTGCTACAGCTGATCAAAGAAACGCCGTAACAAATGCCATGCTTAAGCCAGGACGCAATTAGCGAGGGATTTCAGTTAGCTCACAAAGCCATGCTAAAGGGTGTGAGGTGAAATGGGCTTGAACCCTGGTAACATCTTGTTCCAATTTTATAGCCGAGAAAATGTAAAAAAAAAAAATTAAACAGGAACCCACAGTGCACACATCACAATAAAACTACATATCACAGAATGGAAACTTAAATACTCAGGTGTGACATATACAAGGTCCTTTCTGTTCATCAGGTCAGCGCTTAGACCGAATGAGAAAACTGTACAACACACTCTGTACCTTTAATGTGAAGGGTTTCCATGCAGGGAGGGCACATATGTGTAAAACAACACGAAACCAAAAAAATAAAATTAAATAAATAAGGTCATCCTCAGCAAGGATGGGCAAAAATGGAGTCACAATGGATTAGTAGAGCTTACCAGCAGTGGCAGGGTTGATGCAGTCAAAAAGGGTCCCTTTCCTTTAATTATTTACTTCCCTATCCGACATTGTCCTGCAAGAGGTAAACATACATTCATTTGAGGGACCCTTTTCTGTGAACCAAGCAACCAGGAGCCCGTCCACTCGAGCATCGTCAGCATTGAGGAGAGGAAGCGTGACAAATTGATTGGCCGTGGCTGTCACTGCATGTGCTTACTACTTATGTGTGGTTTGTTTGGAGGGGGATCTTCTCCTTTCATGAGTTTTTGATAAACAAGGTTACAAAAATCTTTTTTATTCTTTATTTTTTGACAGTGTGGGAGTAACCGAATGGCTTAAACTTTAGCATACAATAGTTGTGGTGATGTATTTATGATAAACACAAGTTTGGCTGTAAAAAAAATCAGTATTTCTAGGGTGTGTGAATTGCAAACTGGGACCTTCTTTTGTGCAGAAATGCCACAGGTTTTGTATTGATGGGAGCCACAGATTAGCTCAGTTAGGCTTCTGGTTTAGGGTGCTGTAGAGGATGCTCAGGTAGGCAGGTCCTTTGCAACATGTCTCCAATTCTAAAACAACACCTTCTCACTGCTAATAAGCTCTAAATTAACCATGACTATCTATGAAAGTCAAACATGCTAAATATCAAGCAGTAATTAATCTGCAGAATAACCATTTAATACAATCAAAATAAAAGTCAGAAAATCCCAGAGTTTAAAAGAAAAGTATTATTTGTAAATATCTGCAACAATTGGCTTATTTTTAAAGTATTTAATATCCTCAAATGCAAAAATGCAAGGTGCAAAAAAAAAAAACCAAACAGTTCACAGTCATTACAACACACACTGTTATTTAACCTTTGTGTGGGCAGGGTCTCCTTGCCTTAAACAATCAAAATAAGTCAACTGAATCCACACGCTGAGGACATAATGCCCTCTTCTCTTCATTTATCAGATTTAGATTCTCTGCCCCATTTCCCACTCCCTTCCATTTCTCCACCTCCATCACTCCTCCTCCTCAGTACGCTCTCTCTCTCTCTCTCCCCACCTCCCGATCTCTACAGTACCTCCCTGCTGGCCAGTAATGTGGCTGGCAAACCAATTTGACAGTCTCATCTTCGCCCAAAAGATGGGGGAGGCCTCCAGAGAGCCTGGCTTTGACTGTGCAGAGGAGGCAGAGCGGGAGTGTGCCTGTCCCAAACGCAGTTAATCATCTTTAGGTTCATCTGATGGCCCCTGCCCTTGTTTTTGTGTCGGTGAGAGCGTGTACGGATATACATGTGTCTAAATGACTCATAATGTGTAAATGAGATGGAGCGCTGAGACAATGGTGGTCCTTTGTCTTTCCTGTCATTTGGGTTTGTGTTATGAGGTTTTAGGTTTGAGTGGGAGGACCAGATTTTCTGTAACATTCATCACTCTGTTACATCTCTGCAGCATTGTTTAAAGTTGTTCAGCAGCATAAGCTTCAAATGGTTTTTAGACAACCCCCCCCCCAAAAAAAATTAACAGAAATTAAATATGCATTTAAATATACATAAAAACAAGTTGTGTTTGTAAAACTCTGTTAATTATACTCTGCTTGCATGGGTCTCTATATGTTATTCATCTAATGCCTTTATTCTCTTTAGAATAAATCCCAGTTAAGCTGTCAGTGTTAAACTAAAGGAATGCAATTTTTTTCCCCCATGCTTTTGTCTTTAATTCACCAGATATTTAACACTGTGTTTGAGTGGCTTTTGCTAACATATTCTCTGTATGAGCAGCATGCCCTTTGTTTATGAGAGACAAACTCAGAGCTGATTGTGCAGCAGAAACGAAAAAAACAGGCCCACATGCCGTGAAGGGACCGAGGGAAAAAGGAAGGAAGACGGAGAGACGAAGGAGAGGGGAGGAAAGAGACTTTCCAACATAATTAACCTTCACTCTCTCCGTTTGCAGTGGCCCGTGCAGGGACCACGGGCTGAGCACCGCTGCATCATGGGAATGTAGAAGAGGGAGGACACCTGCTTACTGCAGCGACACAGAAAAGGCAGGTTCAGATTTGGTAGTGAAGGTTAATTCAATACAGAATACCAACACTTTAAGAACTTTGAAAGAAAGGCTACTAATAATGATGACTGCTGCCACACACTGTTTATCATGCAGCCTCTTTATCACTTGTGTCAACACGGCTCACTCCCAAAATAAATATGCAGCCATTTACTTTAGTGCAGCAGGCAGCCAGGAGGAAAACACCTCACCGTACAGTAAATCCACACAATTCATCTTCGCTTTACATTTAAAAAACCCTTCACTTTATATATTTGCTCAAGTGCACATGACGTTATCGCTGCACAGATGTCATTGCATGCATTTGTGTGAATTTTGCTGTATATTTATTAACAGATGTAAATTGAGCACTAGAGGTGTTCCTGGATAGTTTATTTGAAGTGTGTCCTCTTCTTACTTTATCATCATCTGCTGTCCTCGCTCCTGTTTTCTTCTTTACTTTGATATATGAGGTTTTACTGTCTGTTGTGTATTTACATGAATTTCCCCACTAATCAGATGCAGAAGTATTTTCTGGCGCTTGATTCGATCTAACTTTTTGTCTTAGACGAGCTACTGAAAAGACCTGCTTGCGACTGTCCCGTCTGCAGAAAAATATAATAAAAATGGAAATTTAATTAGCAGAAAAAAAAGGTAGCTTAACTTAATAAATCTACTAGCAATAAACATTCAAACTGTATTTTGTGCAAATAAATTTGTACATGCATGTTTCCTAATCTTATCAGACCAAGCTCTCTGATGAAAACAACTAAATTATATTCCCGTTTTATTGCTTCCATTACACTCAAATACACATTATATCATTAGAGGATTATCCAGGGACAGATTTGATGAGAGCGTAGCTTGTGTATTGACTCGTCTCAAAGCCCCAGGATTTCTCCAGCTTTGCAGTGCTGCGCTTTCTGTTGTTTTGTTCCCCGTTTGAACCTGCGGCGGAGTAATACGTCCCATATGGTGTCAGGAAGCGTATGGAAACAACAGCGTGCGCTCGTCTCACCCACCCAAAGCGAGACTGCGCTGGCTTAAAGATGCATTATTGTCATGGCAGTTCTTTTCTCTCTCTCTTTCCTCGAAGCTCTGCCTTCCATATGCTCTGCCACGTTGTGCGTTTGACTGGCATTTATATGCTGGTGTTTTTCATCAGCAGAGTTAAACTGTCACACACGTCCAAACTGACAAGCTGTTAAAGTTTTTCTGCGTGATGCAGTCTGACTTTTTACTTACTCTTTGGGACTTTTGGAGTTTGTAAAATCTTACCTTCCCCAAACTATTTCCCCAATTTCTTTCTATTACGGTAATTAGTATTTTATTCTTACTGTTGTGACGAGTTTATGACATCAAAACCATTAAATATCACAACTGGTAAAACATGTTGAGTCCATTTTACATTTTGATTTAGTAAATAAAATTGAACAATAACTCAATATCTAACTGTGTGCAGTTTGAAAACTTATTTGCTTAAAATTCTTTGCAAATGTAATAAAACTTACAGTTCAACATGAGTGTAAAAATGTAAAAGTCCACCTACAATAGTGAGCTTGCAGGCTGGTTTTTGAATTTTGGCACTCACTATTTTTGGATGTAGCACACCACAGTGAGGCAGTGCACGCCACAAGAACAACTCCGTCTGAGCAGCTGCATTAGGTGAGCAGCAGGGTTTCACCTCTACGGATGCTAACTTGTTTGTCTGTTCTCCTCTCACATCCAGCGTAATAAAGTCTCAGATTCACCGGCTCTATTTACACGCTGCTAATGAACAAACAGAGCTGGAAACATAGACGCCACAAAAATAGCAAATGTAGTAAAAGGCTTGAAGTAGAAAATAGTTAGAAGGTTTGGGCTGAGAGAGGTAGAAGAAGATAACGTGTTAAAAAAAATCTAAAACTCCATCAAGAGAGGCAACTTTCCTAAATGCAACCTATTGTTATGGCTGTAACAAGATAAAAGGTTTTCATTAAACCAGATGTACTTATATGTAGATGCTTACAGGTTATTTGTATGCAAACAAACAGTTGTTTGGAGCCTCCTGGGGAGCCTTCACAAACTCCGACGAATAGACGTTCAGTATCTCTACCATGTGTGGTGGCATCAAGCTGCTGTCAGTGCTGCTCCAGCTTATATATATATATATATATATACTGCAGAGTGAGTGTGTGGGACTGATATGTGCTAACAAGCCCAGGTGAGTAAGGCTGGCCTCACCTCTTAATGCGCTAATAAATGCAGTGGTTTGACAAACCGCTGTCAATGTTAATGTATGCGCCTTCATCTCCTCGTGAAAAGGTGAGGTGGTGAGGGCAGGTAAACAACACACTGCAGCTGGAAGCTCGATGCGCGCAGTTAGTGAAATGTTTAAATGTGTGTTTCTCTACATTTCACTCCGTTCTCCCAAACTTTGAGTTGACATGGAGCAGATGTCACAGAGTTCCTTTATTAAGTTTCCTATTAACTAACAGATGTTAAGTGGCAGCTAATCAAGAGGAAGTTTGAAAAAAGCAAAGTTGCTCTTTGCAAAAGTCTTAATCCTACATCATCTGCTTTGAAAAAAAACCTGGTGTTTGGGGAACTTTTAAAGAGGTATTTTATTATTTTTAAACAGGAAATGAAGTTTTTTTAAAAAACTTTAAGTCATTTAACAGTGACCTACAAATCATTCTTCTTATAAATGCACCAAAATCCAACAAATTACCCACTGTTGTGTCGACACATTCATCTGCTGTAAGTGCTCTTTTTTTGGCCTGACACTTATTTTTAAGTCCTCAACTTTTCTACTTTCTTCAGTTGTTAAATGCATCGCTGCACACTATGCCACACTATGCCAAATTTATCCAAAATAGCTCATTAGGAGTTTCCCTGTTGGTGCAAAAATATTATTTCATGCCTGTCAAAATGTGTTATCTTTAGCTTTTTGCTCAAGAAAAGAGAAGAAACGAGTCTTTGTGGCAGGTTTCTGGTAAGAAAAGGGCCAAAAGAAACAATTTCAATCTGTTTTTTTATTACTGTAAGTTGTCAGTTATGTGTAGACACAGCACCGCCTTGTCCCTCGAGTTTCGGTGTCTTTTTCATATTTGATTGATTCATAGATCAGCGTTAGATGGCTTAGACAAAACAAATATATAATCCTCTTAAGTTGCTTAGGTATAATGATGGAAAGTGAATGAAAAAGCAGTTTATGTCCAAATAAAAACCTTGAAATGTCTCTCAAAACCCGAGATCTTTTCCTGAGTTCTACCTCAATAATCAGATGAATGTCATCCTGAAAGCAAAGTTTTGAGAACTGTGGAGGCGCTCGGGCATTATAAAACTAAAAACTATTTTAATAAGGCTTATAAAAAAACTTTACAACTAATTACTGTGATTGTGATCAAATCAAAATCAAACCTACCTTGGAATGTTACTAATAAAACAAAATGCATTTTTAAATTGCAAGCGTGTTGCACTCACCTATCTCGGCTTCGCCGGGAAGGGAAAGCAGCGTTGCAACCAGCCACCGTGCACACATGCATCTCTTTGAGGTGCACATTCTTGTAGTGCAGTTTCATGCTATAAGAGCTCTTGAAGCTCTTCTTACAGACATAGCAGATCTTGGGGTCAGGACTTGAACATGGATCTCCCTCTGGTGATTGAGAAGAAGGGAATTTGGGTGGACTGGCACCATATCCGATTGAAGAGATGAAGCTCTCGTGTAGAGCAGCCATGCTTGCGGCTGCAGCAGCTGCTGCTGCCATGCCTCCATTATAGAGGCCGTACTGACTCATGCAAAACATGTCATAAGTTGGATCATTGAGTTCTTCTTTAATCTTGATGGGAGGTTGGTGAGGTGAAGGTGAAGAATGGCCATTGCCTTCTAATTCCTTTCTCAAATGTGCTTCTTCGTGCCCCTCACTTTCATGCTCTTTATCCAGACCCCTTCCACTCCTGATATGCTTTGGTGGCTCTTCCCCATCCATCAGTTCATCTCGGTAGAACATCTTAGAATCAGAAGTTTCAGACTCATTTTCAAAGTCCCTTTCGTGGTCCTGATCCTCAGAGGTAAAGCTGTCCATACATCGTAACTCAGAAGCCCCACCTCTGCTTTCACTGCCAGTCCCTTCCCTACATTCATCCTCACTTTGTCTAATCATTCCTCTCAGAGCTAAACCAGGGCTCATCTCATCCTGGGAGGGGGACTGCTGCCCACTACCACCGCTGTGGTGTCCAGTGCCACTTCCACTGTTGTTGCTGTTACAGTTACCATTCATTTTGATGTTGTTATGAAGAAGAGTTGACTGGTGATGATGGTGATGATTATGGTGGATGCTATCATCATCGTCATCATCTTTATCCTCATAGTCATCTGCCACATCAATCACTTCCTTCTCAATCTTAACAGGCATGCTAGATTTACGAGGTTTCTTTTTAGGAGTGGGGTCACTGTTGCTTGTAGTGAGGTCATGATTGGCACTAGCAGTGGATAAGCGGTGGGACAGAGAACCTGCCTCGGACATGTGGACATTATTATGTGACGCAACAGCAGCCAGGATCTGCTGTTGCTGGTCCATCAGGGTGGTGCTATTGGTAGTGGTGGGCATGATGGGGCTGGTTGGCAGTGACACTGGAGGACTGACGAGGTCTGCTGGGGACACTAGTGTTCGGTAGAATGGGGGTACTGGCTGCACTGGCTGCACTGACTTCAGTGTGGGGAACACTAATGGACTTTGGAGGGGGGACTGGAGCATGGGGTCAACTGGTGGAGTAGTAAACCCAAGCGGTGGCCTTCCAGGACTAGTGAGTGTGAAGCCACCATTCTTGCTGTTTGAAATGACAGGGGTACCAGCATTGGAATTGGCACGAATGAGGTCCTTGTCACGGTTATTACGCAGCATGGGCATGTGCAACCGTGGGTTGGGATTGGCACTATGGCGGTTGCGGCTGCGCAGTGAGCTGAAGACCATATTGCACCCCTCAATGGTGCAACGGTGTTTGATTTTCAAGTGGACAGCATTGTAGTGTATCTTAAGCGTGCCTTTATCATAAAAGGTTTTCCCACAAGCATTGCAGCACACTCGACCTTTACGTGAGGTTGCTCCCATGCGGCGCATACGATGCATCTTGGAGGAGAATGAAGGATGGGAGATTGTTTTAGAAGGCTCATCCTTTACAAAGTGGTGGTGGACCTGGTGTTCGCTCAAGCTGTTGGACTGTTGGGACTGATTCTGAGATTGCTGTTGGCCCTGCTGCTGTTGCTGCTGAAGCTGTGTCTGCTGCTGCTGTTGAGCTTGCTGGGTGGAAGGAGTTGGTGAGATGGGTGATGCACAGTTGCTTGGTTCTGTCTTGGGTTCAGTGTTAAGGGATCCTAGTACCCCACGACTTGGGCTCTGACCGGTACGGAAGGGTGACAGAGACACTTCTGATTCACTGGTCTCTACGTGCTCCCCTTGATTTGGTAGACTGGGCTCCCGAAGCCGTAGGGCAGACTGCTCCATTGGGAGGCCATTGGGGGGCAAGCCAAGCATGGGGGCCGAGACTGGGTTGATGTACTGGAATGGTAGGAGGAAGGCTAAGCTGTTGGGGATATTTTCAAAATGGTGAATGCTGGATGGGCTACTGTTTTCCAGATGTGTCAAGAGCCCTGGGCTGCGGGTCCGATTATTACTTTCGATGAATGTTCTAATCCCAGAGTCTGTCTTTGACGAGGGAACGGTAACTGCCTGACCTTCTTTCTCCTGAATAGCCATAAGCTCCACAATGGACTTGGTCTCACCAAAGCGCAAGAACTGCTGCAGGGTGATGATCTCCTCTTCACGGGACATGATGGTCCAGCGGTCCAGCACCTTGCCTGCAGCATCCTAAGTGTCCCAGAAGAGACAAAAGAGAAGATACAAACTATTATTGATTGTGAATAATCAGTCTGGTCAAAGGACAAGACAGAGCAGGGGTTAGTCCTTCTGCTCATGAAATTCAAAAGGTCCTGAAGCAACACCTATCAAATAAGCTTTGTCAAAATACAAACCCTTCACTTTCTCTCTTTTCTATGAATTCTTCATCAGAAATGTTTTCCATTTTGCTCTTGGGCTCTTAATCACACAATAGTTTAACTGAATCCCAGGCAAACCAGTAGGTTTAGCCGATAGGTGGAGTTATCAGAAAGACTAAAAAATATTGTGGACGTATTAATCTGTGAGATGGACTAAAATAACTTGGTAAATAATGTGAACTCTAACTGCAACTCCCCCCGTGTGCAAAGTGTGTTATGAGGTTTTTTTTTACAAAACCATATGAGCCCAAAAACATTCCAATAAAAATACTAGAATAATTAGTGAAAAGCAACAATCAGACTTTGATTTGAGCACATTTGTCTGTGTGTTGTTTATCTCTAAGGCAGTGAAATGCTCAAGGGAAGACAATTGGAAATAATGGAATGTAAGATAGAATTTCATGTTTAATGTGAGGTTATTTTGTTGGTTTTTAAGGTTATGTTCCCTCTATTGGACAACATTGATGATTATAATGCCTTCATGTAAATGTTTTTGAAAAGATAGATGGAAATCATTAGGTTACAGGGTCACATTTGCCAAAAAATATTGTGGCTTCAGTTAACAGTATAAAACAGCATAAAGACATTCTAGTTTTAACAAAAGATAATTATTATAACCCTCCAATATTTAATTTAGGTGGTTTATCTTTTGCCTTTTAAGACATAAAAATAACAAAAAACATGTTTTTATCCACATGTACTAAAACACTGGTGGGAATTGGGCAACAGAGCATCAAGTGCATGTTAAAAATACACAAAACAATAAGAAACTGGCTCTATGCAAATATCAACATTGTCATACTGATGTGATGAGGTGTATCTGTGTACAAAAAGGAAATTTACAAGACAGACGGGAAGATGTGGTGTAAATAGTGCAGTTAACATAAGGTCTTGAGGGAACAGCAGCAAGTGACATCAAGGGAGTAACGCAAGCGGTGACAATTAGTCATACTGAAATGGTAGCATTTCTTTTGTGCTCCTAGCTGCTGGCATCTATAAAAGATAAATGGCAACTCGGTGAGTAGAAAGCTGTAAAAACCAACATCACAAAGCACAAAGGGCCTGTAAGGAGAAAACAGAAGATAAATGTTTAAAGAGAGACAGCAAAAAAAAGAGATAGTACGGGAGAGACACAGAGGAAGAAACACAGAAAAAAAAAATAAAAGTGTGAGTGGTTTCATATCATGCCCTCAGATATACTAGAGAAATAGATTCTTCTGAGACGAAACATCAATAGTCACTGGGGTATTTGTTGTTAAATATACATTAAAAAACATTTTACACTTTCATTCTGTGTGCGCTCTGGAGTTTTAGCCTGGAGGTATGACTTTAAATTCTAGCCTGGACACTATTATTTCATACTGCACGGCCATCTGGGCATTAGTATTTCCATTTGATTTAATTGAAACAAAAAAATGAAAGCAAATTAAAAAGTGAATCGTTAAGTAGCTCCACCAACAGATTTATTTTATTTTATTTTAAGAAAGTGTGCTTCTAAGCCGCACAGGGGTCTTTTAATTTTTTCAAGAGACAAAAAGGCACTAACTTGTGTTGCACACTTAAATACACCAAGGTAGCCAGTTAAAGGTCTTGTTTGATGTGGGAATAAATCTAAATGTGGTTTTAAAGTGTTCTTAACATGATGGAAAGATAACTGATTGAACACATATAAATCAATGTAAGCCGACTTAGAAATATTTATACCACTATTTCATTCACTTTCACCAGTGATATCATTAAACCAATGAAAAATTTAAAAAACTGAAATAATCACTGCAAAAAAATAAAAGAAATATGAGAAAAGTTCAATTTATGCAGAAGGTCAATTGGTTATTTTATCAATAATCTTTTAAAATTACAGCCAAATGCAGCTGCTAATTTCATACTCTGTTTTGCAAATATCACCTAATGAGAACAATGCAAACTAAAGATAGAAAAAAAAAGCACATGCAAGTATTAGATGAGCATATAAAAAGTGTGTTGACACGCATTTGCAGACAAACACGTGCCCCCATAATCTTTACTACCATAAGTCTCACAACTCCACTCCCCTGCATTAGCCTTGAGATGCTGCACGAGAAACAAATATGCCATTAGAAGCACTTTTACAAGTAGGCACTCATCTTCCAATTAGCTTAATGTGGCCCTCTTCCCCCTATATTTTCCAAGCGTGCCCCACCTATTCTTGTACACTCCCTCCAGTAAAATCTCATTAATCCTCCCCTCCCCCATCTCTTCCCTAGTGCTATGACATATTAGTCTGTCATTATGCATCCCAGAGTCCTTTAAACAATGCAGCTAAACCTCTGTTTGCCAGGTTAATGACTATTAGCCAATAATTACAGCAGCGAGACGACGGGGTACCCCACTTTATCTGGTCGACAGCGTCTGATGCTGGTTTATTTTATCTGCCTGCCTGTGTCTGGCAGAATTAATCTTGCAACCGGTGTATTTATTCATCTTTCTGCTGATGCAATTTGTTCTGAATTCACTATGGTGCTGTATTATTATGTTGTTAGCGTAGAGTGGAGTATATCTTCTTACAAATTGCTGAGGATGATGGCCTTTTCATAATCTTCATTACCAGTTTGAGTCTAAAAAAAGCCCCCCAAAGGTTGGCTGTGTTAGGAGAATCTGTACGGTTGTATTCAAGATTAGTAACCTAAATCAATACTTGTCACCAGTCGTATCTTGAATTTAACGCCTTAGCAGTAAGAAAAATACATAATTCATATTACTGTCCCCCCCCCCCCTTTTTTTTTTTCTTCCAAAAACTAACTTGTGAGATCTCTAATGGGTACATTATGCAACCGGGCCAATGGCTCTTCTGGTTCCATAAAAAGCAAAAGCAGCTCAACTGATCATGAGACAGTTCAGCTGAAAAAAAAAGGAAGGATCAGTTCTCACAATGGCAAAGCGAACCATGGGAACCACATTGATTCACCAATCACCTTGCAGTGAATGTGATCTCCGCTAAGCCTCGAGGGAATCCCCATTGATCTCCAGTCCTGCTCTCAGAATCCAGTTCCTTAAAAAAATAAAAAGGAAAACATGCTCTATTCCTGTGTTTGCCACTTCAAGGGAGGTTAAGCAGAAGTTCCTTGTGATCTGAGAAGGTCTTGAACTTTGACGCTTCCTCTTCCATTTTCTGCACCCTCCCCATTCTGTTTGGGGCGTTTATGAATAATGCAGAGGATCTAGTGACGGAGAAGGGGGGCACCGTGAGGGGATAGGTTCATGCAAAGCCCACTGCCTGGAGCCATCACATCAGAAGGCGAGAGCTCTGAAGGCACAAGCCGCTTCCCCTATTGGCTCCCCAGTGGCAGGTCAGAGGTCATCTGTGAACAACAACCTCTCCTGCTTTCCCTTGTGATGGACCACAGGAAAATCTCTAGCTACATAAAGACGTGGGTGGAAGACATTTGCAAAGAATCATAAAGGCTGAAATGTGCACTCTGTGATCTTGGTAATGTTCACTTTTATGCTCTGCTCATCAGGAGAATTCATTTGGAATGCGACCCTCAAATGTATATTTCAAATACCATTACATTGTATCTTTATTGTAACTTTTAAGGATATTGTATCCTTATGAGTATCTTGCATGGCATGAAAAAAACAATTAAATGATATACTGTATAATCACAGACAAACTGTAAACCTTCAGAATTTCTGCTCCTTGAAGATGCTAGTTTCAATAGATGTCACCAATCAGGCCATAGTGAATAGTGCATTTTCAGACAAGGTGCATGTGTCATATGTCACCTCCCTTGTGTCATATGTCTCCCTCTAGTGTCCTGTCTTGTGCCTTGTCGAAACCCTCTGCCCTTTGTCTCCCACAGGTGTATCCTATTGTAATCCTGCCACTTGTGTCTCGTTCCTGTGATCACCTCCCTCTGTGTATTTAAGCGTGCCTGTCTCGTCTGTGTTTGTCGGTTCCTAGTCGTAGTCGTGTGAGTGCTGTGTGTGTCTTCGTGTTCCTGATATTAGAATAAACTTGAACTTTGGATGTACATCTGCGCCTGGGTCCTCTCTTCACGCACCAGTTTATGACAGAAGGAACCGACCAGAATCATGGACCCAGCAGATGTCAGCCCGGAGCACGCGTCACCCTACCTGGGGACCCGGTTGGCTTACAGGACGCCACCGGGTCCAAAGCAGCGACGACGCCTTCCCTGGTCATCGCCGCCACCCGACACCATCCGGACAGGTGTCCTCCGAGTCCAAGCCGGACCTCCTGCTGCGCCGATCGAGCCGCAGCAGGAACTGCAGCCTCTCGCTGCCCTCCTCCAACCGGCGGAGTCCGTACGGCAGGTCCGCCAGCTGTTCCAGGAGGTTATCCAGCTCCTCCGCTATGTGGCGGCCTGTCCACACCAGAAGCTGCAGTTGGCGGAGACGATGATGGCGCTCTACTGGTCCAACCCAAGCTTTTCCGGTGATCCGGAGCTCCAGGACCTGCACGAGTGTGTCCGTGCCACTCGTCTGGCTCAACGGTGCCTGGTGTGGGCAGGTAAACTCACCTGCTGTGCTGCCCCGGCTCCGCCGGCCCCGACGGCTCCAGTTCCTGACGCTGCAGCCCCTGGACTCTCCTGTGCCGCTGCAGCCCCGGGACCCGTTCCAGTTCCTGCCGCTGCAGCCCCGGGACCCTCCTGTGCTGCTGCAACCCCTGGACCCTCCTGTGCCGCTGCAGCCCCGGGACCCTCCTGTGCCGCTGCAGCCCCGGGACTCTCCGTTCCAGAGCCTGAGGTGGGCGTCTCCTTTCCGGGGCCCGAGGTGGGCCTCCCAGTTCCAGAGCCCGAGGTGGGCCTCCCAGTTCCAGAGCCCGAGGTGGGCCTCCCAGTTCCAGAGCCCGAGGTGGGCCTCCTTGAACCAGATCCGGACCCGGGCCTCCCTGAACCGGATCCGGACCCGGGCCTCCCTGAACCAGATCCGGACCCGGGCCTCCCTGAACCAGATCCGGACCCGGGCCTCCCTGAACCAGATCCGGACCCGGGCCCTCCGGAACCAGATCCGGACCCGGGCCCTCCGGAACCAGATCCGGACCCGGGCCCTCCGGAACCAGATCCAGACCCGGGCCCTCCGGATCCAGATCCAGACCCGGGCCTGGGTCCTCCTGAACTGTGCCTCCTGGCCTTTTTTGTGTTTGTGTGGTCCTCCTTCCTGGTCCCCCGCCCTCCCGCCCTTGTTGGTTCTCCTGGGTCGTCCGGTGTCCGCCCCTAGGGGGGGGGCTCTGTCATATGTCACCTCCCTTGTGTCATATGTCTCCCTCTAGTGTCCTGTCTTGTGCCTTGTCGAAACCCTCTGCCCTTTGTCTCCCACAGGTGTATCCTATTGTAATCCTGCCACCTGTGTCTCGTTCCTGTGATCACCTCCCTCTGTGTATTTAAGCGTGCCTGTCTCGTCTGTGTTTGTCGGTTCCTAGTCGTAGTCGTGTGAGTGCTGTGTGTCTTCGTGTTCCTGATATTAGAATAAACTTGAACTTTGGATGTACATCTGCGCCTGGGTCCTCTCTTCACGCACCAGTTTATGACGGCATGAGAAAATCTGATAATAATAGTGGCCAATGGTACTAACATGGAGTGTGTTTTTAAATAAAAGTGATTAATACTAGCTTCCAGAACAGCCTGTTGGTCTGATCAGCTAACAGCTTGTTCAAACGCAGCCAACACTAAAGTTTTGCTGCCATCTTAAATTTGAGGATTTTTTAGGACGGTAGCAATCCACTTTGGAGTTCGATGATTCTAATGGACCCAATCCCAAAGTGCCGATCCTAAAACTCCCATCTCCCTACTGACACAGAAGTTGAGGGGAAAGTTATTCTCTAAACCTTTACACTGCACCAGAAGTGCTACGTTTTACAGCTGGTGAGATTTGTGCATGTAAACAATTACAGAATTCCATGTAGATAACTAATGTGAAACTGATGACCACATAAAGGATTAAAAAAAAGTTTGACCGAACCACTAAGATGTAAGAAAGAAAATTGTCTCTTATTGTTGCATCTTTTGAAGGGAAATGAGATACTGTAGGAATAAATGTTACATAACATGCCATGCCCCCCTCATATTTTTTTGTTGAGTTTTTTCTAATCCTAAAATTATAAAATTATTTACGCCGAACACAAACACCATAGCTGCACACCCCAGTGCCCTCCCTTTAAATACTCATGTGGAAGCAGAGATGATTCAATAACCACCAACTCGTATTCCTGACAACAACTTGGAGCATTCAGGGTTGGTTCCTGCTTTATCATTTAATTAAGGACCACTTAAAGGTCAATTCAATGCTCATCACAGCATCAGAAGACTGTTTGCCAGGCTCCAGTAAAAGTAAATGTGAAGAGGCCACAGGGCTTATTCTGCTATACCAGACACACTGATCAACTAAGAGGCCACAAGATACCCTGCCTTCACCTCTCAACCTGATTTAACTCATGGCTTTGGTTAAAAATTCATGACTGTGTGTTAGTTGTTGCTAAGGGCACGCTAATCGACTAGAGTGAGATTTATCGTGCAGTTCTAGGCTGTGAAGACGGAGAGGAGGGGGTCAGGGGGTTATTACATTGTTGAAGACTTTAACACAGACGGCTGAGTCACAACCTGGCACATGCAGGATTCCAGGTGGCCTTTTGAAAGCGGTTTTCATTTTTTTTCTCTCCTCTACTGTCTTGTCTTTTATATGATCTGTTTGAAAAAAAACAAATCTGTCTTATTTTTTTAGGTCTCCAAACTTTGATTCATCCAACTCTCCTGACTCTCTACCTCCTCCATCATCATCATTTATGTTCAAAAGCTGTCCCTTGGCATCTTTAAAAAGTGGACAGGACGATCCTCTGGCCACGACCCAGCAGAGGTGCAGATGGGGCAGCACATGGAAGCCATTTCAGGCCCCAATGCACAGCGGAGCAAAGTCGGCTGTTCTCTGAGTTCAGAACCTCTTAAGAACCGCCTCACGGCGCTAACATGTGAGCGGTGTTCGGTTCGGCGCTGACATATCGATTCTCTGTCTCTCTGCACGAAGTGCACAATAGTGCAGCGATGCCAGCACCACCTCACCAAACTGTGCTAAAGAAGCGTAACCACAGTCGATGTGTAAAACTCAGCAGACCTAGCACCGAGCTAGAGGGGATGCCTCGGAGAAGAGAGGAGGACCGATAGAAGCAGTGAGGGATTGTCTGATGTTTCACATTAATTGAGGATGATTCGTGTGATGTCTCGGGTCTGGATACGGCAGCCAGGTCTGTCGTGGGCCTGGGAGACAGATGTGGGTGCCTCTGTGCTCCCTCCAGGGCCAACGGAGAGCAGTGAGGCGGCTGAGAAATGGTCTGTCTGTCCAGCGCATGTGTGTGTGTGTATGTGTGCTTGTAGAAATGCTTTTCTCTCCTACTTATATCACATCTCCTTTGTCTTGATTACTATTTTGGCAGGAGGCCGTAACAGAGTAGGAACATTAACATATGCTCACAATTTGCTCTTTAGCTACATTATTGTTGCACCGTGTCTTCGTGTCTCAGTCATTTCTGTTCCTCTCTTGTGTTCTATTATAGGTTTTGGCTACTACAGTATTAGCACTATTCTATATAAAATGTTAAACAATTTGTTATGTTGTCATTTTCCCCTTAACATCCCAATCTTCTCACAGTCAAAATAATTTACACATCACTTTCACATCCTGGAGTAAAAAGAAAAGTTTATGAATGAATAATGGATTGCAGCGTACAGTAGGTAAACCTTCCAGCTCATGTTGTTTTGCTCCAGCAGGGAGCAGATAGAGGTGTCTGTAACATGCAGACACACTGCATTAGAAGAGCTTTTCAGCCTTCTCCTGTGCTTTTGCTGTGCAGCGTGCAGGAAGAGAAAGAATAAGCTAATGGACTCTTTATTTAATGTGATCAGAGCCATTATTGACATGCTGCCAGGAAGATGCAAGACCATTAACTCGAGTCTCTCCCTCTCTCTATCTCACTCCCTGCTACCTTTTCCTCCAGCCCACTCCTTTTCTCCCCTGATGATTTTTCACTGTCTGACTGAATCACATATGGAGGAAGGACCACTGGGATGTATGGGAATTTGTGTCGCTCATGTTAAGTTTAAATCTATGACACAAACTGGAGCTGACAACAAGTGGCAGATGTCTAAACAGCTAAATTAATATAACAGGTATATTTATGGAATATTTGTTTTGATGTAGCTTCTGAAAAGTGATGCAAATTCAGCATTTTAGCACTGAAATAAACTGTTATCACTATTTAATCTGATATCACTTGTTATTCTGTCTGTTTAAGTTTGGATTGTAATAAAACAGATAAAATAAAAATTGATTTTAAGGAATTTTAAAGTAATAGGGAGGTATATATTTTCAATTTTTTTCTTAATTTCTGACTTGAATACAAACAATAAATGAAGAAAGGCTACAGTCAACAACAAAAGAGGGTGTTGCATGTTTGTTTGTTGAAAATGAAATGAAACAGTTGCTATCAAAAAGGATGTTTTTCTGCATAGATTACATAAAAAAAAGAAAGAATGATTGCAGAAGTTTCAAAACATGATGCACAAATTTGGAAAATTTAAATATATGTGTTTATTTTGATAAAAATATAGATTTTTTTAAAATCAAAGTGAATTATTCTATATATTTCTCAAATTGATCCCAACCTGCACACATGTTTTCAAATGTCTTCTCTGGAATTGTGCTGTGGCATGAATATTGACTTATTCGTCTCAATTGCAGATGGTAAACTATGTGCTGTTGACAATAATAGGAGTAATATTGATAAAATAAGATTTATATATTACTTTTCTTAACAGATCTACAAATTGTTTTAGAAGAATGAAAAGACTAAGTTACATTACATGAATGTTCAAAAGAAACTGCATTAAAATGTATATTAATGTGGGACAAAACCAAAGACAACTACAGTATGTCCCCCAGGGATGTCCTGTTTGATTGTTTATATTTGAATGCCAGGAAAAATGTGAGGTAAAAGTTCCAGAAGGGTAACTTTTTACTCCCAAAATAAGCTCGACTAATGTACAGATTAAAATACTAACTTTTCTACGAAGGAAAAAATGTCAAAGTTGAGGTTTTAGGGGCGTCTAGTGAAAAAAGTCAGAAAATGGGGGTCATTTAAGACCGTCTCCCAGAGCCAGCAGATGTTTGATCCATCCGCTGTACATCTGGTCCTTAAAACACTCCATCCACTTCACTTCTTCTTTTTTTATTTTCATTGTTCCTCACAGTCCACTAAACTCTGCACTTGCCCTTTCAGATCGCAAATATTCATTTATCATGTGTCTTCTACAAGCCTCTTAGAGTAACTTAGATTTTACCTGTGACATCTTTTGTATAGTTTTGTTTTTTTTGCTTAACAAATGTTGAACCCCATTTGGTGCAGGAAACTTTAAAGTGTATAAAATGTTGTAAATCCAGACAGATCAGCAACCTCAGTGGCTCTAATCCTGAAAATAAAAGCTGTCATTCTCTTTGTAGTGCGGCCCTGAGGGGGTCATACAGCGCTAAACGGCTTCATTGTTTCTTTTATTGTTCGAAACAGAGACAGGCGTGTACTCCACAAGTGTCTGAATTTGTGATGAGAGTACTGCCAACTCCCACCGACTCTCCATGCAACTTCCTTTAATGAAAGTTAACTCCATGACCCAGCGGCGAGTCCCTGGAAGGCTGGGTGGTCGTGTCAGCGGGCCGGTGGGCCACACAATGTCTGGGCCTGGCCCCCGGTGACACCGGGGAAGTGGAGCCAACCGCTGCTCTGTTTGTTCAGAGAGGGGATGCGAGGCCACCTGGAGGCTCGGGTCCAGGATCATCAGACAAAAAGAAAAACCAGTCTGGATCTATCTGATGTTGGATTTTCTGTTTGCACAAACACACAATGGTGTTTTTATTGAAAAGGGATGTGATGATGCAACAGAAAATTAAATACTTATCGTAATGTGAGAGCAAACTGAACATGTTTGCGCTGTATTGATAACAATGCAGCCGTATCTTGATTTAAAGCTAAGTGTAATGCAATCTCCTTGTGTTTGGGTCTGCCCTGGTCTGGTAGTGCCATGCAGCGCAATGCTATTGATCCCTTTTTAGCCCTGTGGTCTGCAAGGTTCCTGTCAGTAAACTCAATGAGCTGGAGCATCATCCCCCCCTTCTGAACTGTGTAGCACTACAAGCTAAAACAGCCTTCACTGAAACTCAATACAGGCTGACTGCGCCCTGGTTGTCAGCTCGCTGTGGTGCCTTACAACATCCCGCGAGGCTCCGGCTAAGTCGATTTAGTGTCAGCGCAGCATCTCACGTTGTAGACTCGTGCCAGCCTAATATGTCGCACTAATACGTCTCTCCATAAGAATTACAAGGCTGTAAGAGGAGCCCAGATGCAATAAGTATGGATTAGCTAATGTCCAGGTTCTGTCTGGGTCTTGTTGGGATGGAAGAAGGGAGCTAACGATTGTAATAGCCTCTAACCGGGTGTCTGGCTGTGGCTCAGAGGTAAGACAGGGGCATAGAGGCTGATTTCTAGGGGAGCTCTGGGAAATAAACTTTTCTCTCCACTGCAAAAGACAAGAGGAAACAAAGAGAGAGGTAGCATTGAAAAAATGATTAGTGCAGAATGAGAACGATGGGCTGTTAATGCTTTTCTTCTGACTATTGATCAACCTGCAGAGCTTGAGGTGTTTGGGTTAGAGGTCTAGGAGTCTGTAACTTGTCTTCTGTGTGTGAATGTGTGAACTCACTGATTTGTATTGTAGTAACATAGCTGCCCAGTGTGTAGGCCTAAACACCTGACAGAGGAGGAGTGGGATGGGAGCAGATCTCTGGAACAATATTTTAAAAAACGGCAGGAAAAGATATTTATATGTGGTTAAATGGGGACATAATTACAAACCATGTTACCATTCAAATCCATTTATTGATTAGATATAATTTATACACACCATATATCTGGTGCTTTAACTCTTAATGTTCCATATAACTCCATATAGCGCTAACTCATTTATACATGTTTTGTTGTTCAAAATCTCTTTTATTGCTATGAAAATACAGAAGGCATGTTCAAAAACCAGTGACCTGCTGGGCGAGGGGACAAGTGTGCCCCTCAAACTGAAGGCCGACCACTATGTGGCGCTGTTACGGAAGTTCCTTCAAACTACCTTTAATTACTCTTCGAGAAAACTATAATCATGAGTTAAATACTATATGTGTTACTATGACATACTAAAACATCTAATTTCCATTTAGGATTAAAAAGTATTTTTGAATTAAATAGAGTTTGAATGTGAGGCAAGGCATCTAGCCAAAAGGTTTATCTGAGGCATAAAATACGGAGGTAAAATTTAGTTTTGCAGAAAGAAAAATCATCTTTTAAAAAGATCTGTTTTTGACAAGTTTATAAAGCAAAAGTTCTACTCAAGAAAATTATTTATAGATGGTTTAAAAATTTACTCTGACATAAATATCCATAGTTTATCCAAACATGCCAAGAAATGCAAGAAATTGGGGGTAAAAAAAGGGAAATATTAGCCTAGTAAACTAGACCATCAGCTACAGTATGGCTTGCCAGGCTATAGGGAAAAATGGGATGTCTTTTTAACTGAAAATTATGTTTTACAATTGCTTTCATTGATATTGTCCCATCATAAATGTAAACACTTCTCAGACTGGTGTCAGCTGTATTTTTATTGTATAAACACACACACACACACACACACACACACACACACACACACACACACACACACACACACACACAGATCGTGCTTGTCACCAGCACAGCCTGCAGCCACATGTAGAATTCGTGCCAGCGGTCTGCTGAGTGAGTAAGTAAGTGTGCCCCTCAAACTCAAGGCCTGCCACTATGCTGCGCTGCTTTGATGTGTGTGTGTGTGCGTGTGTGTGTGTGAGTGTGTGTTAGCAGGTAGGTCAGTGAAACAGCAGAAGGACTGTGTAATCCTCTGACATGCCTATGGAAAAATACAAGGATCCCTCTGACAATGGCTGAAGTCAAGGCTCAGAGGACCAGTTAGTCCAAACAGGACTTGCTGCAGACATGTGTGGAAACACATGAACAAACATGCATCACACACTGACACACACAGTTACGTTGCTTTATTACTCAGAGTTGGTCTCTTTTGTGGGATTTCTGGCTTGGTGACACTAATTCTTTGAAGGCTATGTCACTGGCAGGACTGCAGTCTAGCCATGTAAGGTGCAGACCTCAACTAAACTGGCAAGCTGCATCGCTTGAGGCTCCACTCATAAAAAAGCACATGCACACTAACACACACACACACACACATCGAGGACAGACGAAGGGTTTTGGCTCTGTGCTCTCAATACTTTGCATAATTGCATCTTACATTTCCTAAACAGTGATGGGAACCAGGTCTGTTGATCATTAGATTTTGGCAGAATAAGCTGCCGCCACATGTACAAGAGGAAGCAACACAAATAATCTATCTGCTCGTGTGTGTGTGTGTGTGCATAAATGTAGCTGTACAATAAAAAATAAAGACAAATAAAAGGATATTAAGTTTATGAGTTAGCCACTCTTCTAATGTGAGCTCTGTGAAACAATAAGCAACCAAACAATAGAAGATGTTTCATCTTCTTATTGTCTAATCGCCCATCTGACTGCCTGTGCATTTCCCCTGTTAACCCTGGAGATACTTGCTAATGGCCTTCACAATAGAATTATTTACTACCCGTGGCAGAGGGGCAAATGGGTCAAATTGTGTGTGTGTGTGAATGTGCTCACTTGTGGCCCTTGTAGTGAATGAAAGGGAACGATGGAGCTATTGAAGCACACACTGACTAGGAGAAGAAAAAACACTGAAAAAGGAGAACTGAGTGCTGCTTGCTAAAGTGAAAAATCATGCCACAGTGCTGAGGGGCCTGGTTTAGTCCACAGGGAGAAGTGACTACATCTACGCCGGCACTCAAGTGCTCTTAAATACTCTCCCCTTTTTGAATCCCCTCTCTCCCGCTCCCCCCCCCGTCTCCGTTTCCCAGTCGCTCCCCAGGTCCAGTCCAACTACAAATGGCTATTTGCTGTACCGGGCTCCCTTGGCGTGTTCGTGTCGGCTCAAACTCGTCCCCAACAACGTGTAAAACAAAAGGAGCGAACGTGCCCAATCTGTGAGCACAAATAAGCCGTCAGGATTGAGATGTTTTGTGTTTGTCCCTTAATCTGCAACCCCCTGTATCTCAACAGGCCAAATGCCATTTAAACATGATTCCTATCACCGTGCAATACATTAATCATTTAACTCATGGTGTCTGTTTGAATTTGCAATAAAGAGATATTAATAAATTGTTTGTGCTAACTTATTACACTAAGTGACTGACAAGAGGGGGAAAAGAACTTCACAGCTTCGTATCCTGCTCATCCCTAATTGTGTCATGCTGAGACAAAACGCTCACTTTCTTGATTTAGTGCGGCGAAATCAAAAAAAGTGAGTGCTGCGGAGATGAAGGCTGTCTCCGTAGAAAGAACAAAAAAAAGGGAATCAACAGCGCTGCTAGCCGTCACCTGCTGGGGTTAGCCGTGCGCTTGCCAACACGTTCAGCGCGCAGATGAAACACAATAGCAGACAAGCCTTTCATTCTCACACCTACAGATGCAGCAGCGTTTCTGTCAGCAGCGCAAAAAAATTGTGTGTGTGTGCAGCAGCGTCGTAGACATATTTCCCCCTCTAATTAGCACAAGGGAGTCCTGGGGGCAATCAGACTCGAGGTTAATGAGAGGGAGAGAGAGCGGAAGAGACAAGGTAGGGGTGGCAAGTAACGCGTAGCATGCTGCTTTGGTGCTACAGCCTAATTCTCCCTTTCTTATCACGCTGTCACCCTGAAGGGGCATCACCCCTCGTGGCACCCGCACTGATGTTCCGGCCCTGTGACACACGTACGTGAGCATCTGTGGAAGTGTTCATGTCTCCGCACCCCGGTGATCCTTCTATCCACTTTTGTCTCGCATTATCTCTCCCCTCATATCTCTTTCCCTCTGAAAGGCCCAGATGTGACAGCATGTTTCCCATAGCAAAACAGAGCTGCCACAGCGGTCTTGGCATCTGTCTGATCTCAATTGGTGTGCAGCAGAGCTGGTGGGGTGAGGAAAAAAAGCACGGTCGAGCAGATGTCATCGCTGAGGAGCGCCCAGGCAGACTGAGAGCACCAGCTCGTACTGTGAGCCCCAATCTCCAGAACCGTTTATCATCTCAGAACCACTCAGGTTCAAGGAATGAGTCTGATCCTTGTACTGAAAAAAACTAAACCTATAATCAGTTAAAGATGTAGGGACTGTTAAATTCACTTACAGTGATATAATAAACTGAATGTTACATGATACATTTTTATATTAAACTGTAGAATTTCATAAGGTTAGAAGTTCTAATGTGAAAAAAATTAGTAAGAAAAGTTGCAAGTTATGCCCTTATTTGGGGAATTGTTATGCATTAGTTTGTCTTTCCAGTCCAAAAATATCTTCAAATACAAAATTACTTAATGCACCATATTGTGAAATACATATTTTAAGCTGCCCTTCATTTTTTTACATTTTGTTTTGAAGGAGACAAATGTTTTTGTAATAATTTAAAATAGATTATATATTTTTTCTAATAGTTTTTAGGTCTTTGCAAAACATATATGCGAGTATCCTATTGTCCTAATGTGAATCTGCAAAAATGACAAAGGTTCAATGTGTATTTACAGTATTGTTGCATCAACAAGGTGATTGCAAAAGAAGTTATCTGAAAATATGGCCTGCAGTAGATGGATCTCCATGTGCATCGCTCAGGTCGAGTGTCAGGTCCTGAACTTTTTACAAGTTTTAAAACACCCTTTTTAGATGCTACTAGATTCTGCATTTTTAAAAAGCACACTGTGTGCTGTGTATTGCATTTTTGTAAAATACTTGAGAAAAACCAGCCCAAAGAGAAAAATCTGAAAGAAGTCATGAGAACACAGAAAAAAATAAGATTCTGAGATCTTGAAAAAGAGATGTTTCTACAAATGATTGACTCAGTCAGACAATATCACAGGTATACTGTACACTCTATACTCACATGCTGGTGGATGGAGCAAATAAAAAAAGTCAAATCCAATGAAACGTTTTGATGAACGGGGGTTTCTTTCACATGAAGTGTTGTTTTCAGTCATTTTTAGATTAATGCTCGAGTATTACAGTTCACCTTCATGTCATGCTCCTGGAGGCTCCAGGGTCAAATTCATCCAAGCAAAACATTGCATTTGTTTGAAGGCTGTAGACTTCAAATGCACTTCACATTATCAGTCTGTCACTGCTGCGTGTCACACAGGGAATACAAGTCATTCTCTCCCATGTCTGCAAAAAGAGAAAAAACATTCCCCATAAAGCCTCCTGGCTCATTTTCATACCTCTTGTCCATTAACAATGCTGCTAGTGCACAGATGTTAAAAGTAACAGCTCAGAAAGAAAAAAAAAGATAAAAGATGAGAGAAAGGAAAACAGACGGGTAGTGCTGCTCACAAGCATTACTTGTCAATTTACGGCCATTGCTCCCTGAACTGGACTATATAAATTTCCAGTGTGACATCCGTTTCTACTGCTTCCAAGCCGACTCATGCTCCGTCCCACCAGATCCTCTCCCCAGATGCATACTTGGAAACCTCAAACTCAGACATTGGGCCAAACATAGCCTGCTCTCTACTTTCGTTTATTTATTCTTCAGGTTTTGAAATATCTTTTTCTTCTGCGTTTGAATCAGCATGGGACAATATGAATGGATGGGCTAGTGTCTCAGAGGAGTACTTCTTCAGTGTTTTTGATGAGGCAGCCGCTATACACACAGGTCACATGTATCTGCACGTAGATTTTGCTCACGTCTGTGGAATACAAATACATTTATGACTGCAAATTAGGGGGTTAATTTTACATGTTTGAATGAGTGGGATGTGCATGATGGGAAGGGTCAAAGAGCACCTGGCGGTGTTGTGCATCCAACCAACTGCAGGACTGTGCAGGACGGAGCTTGGCATTGCTCGAAACAGGGAATCCCTTTAATTCTCCAACTTTAGATGTAAAAATGTAAGAACAGGCAAAGAAGAAGGCCAAAGCAGAAACTTTTGTTCATTCATTTTTACTTTGCATCACTTTTATTTCAAGGCTGACACTAGTACTCACCCACTAGCTAACATGCACATCGAGGATAAAAAGGATGAGCTGACTCACACTGAACATGACTTATGTCTTGATTGGCTTTGTGCAAGCACATGAAACCTCTATGGCTCTCTAGACTTTGACAAGCCTTGTAACAAGAACATCTAACCTCTAGCAAGTCATTCATGAAATGTCACCCGTATAAAAATAACTTTAACGTTTCCTTTCTTTGAGTCTCTACCTCAGATGAAATAAGCCATATAGGCCCCATGGCAGAGGGAAAGGCATCTGCAAAGAAAACATTCCCTTGGAGAAGTATGAGCTGAAGCGCACGCACTAATACGAGATTGTGTTCTACGTGCAACACCTGTTTTGACTTAAAACGTACAGGCCAGTAGCAAGATTAGCAAAAACATGCCCATAAAGGGAGAAGGTGACTGGGCTGACGTTCAGATAGCTGAAAGAAAAAAAATGATAGGGTTTATTTCAAAGAGCTGAAACAACTGATGTGGTCATAATGCTGAGGAATTTATTCTAGTGCTGCGCAGGGGAGAGAAGCTGGTGAAAAGCTCCTAAAGCTTCCTATTTTTAGCATGTAAATGAAACTGTGTTTTAAAGAAAGTGGAGAAATACAGATTTCTAAGATAATCTTTATATAAACAGCATTAAAAAGCAAGCTGAGTCTCAGATGTCACTGGAAAAACATGCACAGTCACATAAATAAATAATGTCATTTCACAGTGAGGAGGCAAAACTTCCTGGTTTTTACAGTTTAGATGTTAAAACTAAAGCAAAAACTTTGGGAATTTTAGTGACACGCTCTGAGCTCAAGCCTGGGAATCTAGGAAGTCAGTAGAATTTGGAGATCTGCCTTTCCTGAGGGACACAAGGGTGTACAGCTCACAGCACTAAGGAGACTTGATCTGGGACTGATCCCAGGAATTCTACCACCGTAATTAGGTTTGTCAGCTTGGCAAAGTAAGAAAACGCTTTGTACTGTGTCACCTCAACAGGCTGGATTTTTGTCAGGGATCAAGAAGTAGACAGCGCACCCCCATACGCAAGTAGGCCTCACTGCTTGACAAAGGTGTGATGGAATTCTGAGTGCGAGGCGATGGCTCTGACAAAGTCTTTGTCGAATTGTCAAGGCCCTTTGGCACATTGTTCTGAGACTTGCTGTGGTTTTAGTGTCGGATCACAGGGTCTGCACCCTGGTGGCAAAAACCCTGACAGAAAATCAGAGAGGAGGTTAACACCTCACACCGCCATTGTCTCGGTTTAGGAATCAGATTGTGCTTAGGGCACAAAAAACTGGCAAATAGGAGCCATACACAAAACTACACAATGTTGTTTGAGCAGCTCCGCTGTGCAGCTAACTACATAAACACACACATGACTAAACACACATACACACAGCCACGCGACTGTGGTCTCCTAGTAATAGCGCTGTAACCTCTTGGGACCTTGCGCTGAGCGTTCCTGCTCTTATCTTTGTTTATGTAGAGGGCAGATCATCTTGTACAACTGTGTGTGTGAGTGCTTGTGCACAAACACTTGCAACAAGGTTGTTTAGAGTGCACATGTAAGAAAGAATGCAAGTGTGTGTGTGTGTGTGTACCAGGGGGTGATAAGACGATGCCTGGCACCAAAGTAACAGCTGGCACTGAGCATTTAGATCCTGTAGACGAGGGAGTAATACTTGATGGTTCTTGAGCAGAAAGTCAGTGGGCTCTTGGTGACTACCAGTAGTTGGAATTAAATTGCTAACAAATTGCAACAGTTCTACAAATTTTCATTTTTTTAGTCACAAATCATCTAAATTACATCTCAATTTGTTCCCAGTTTACTAACATTTTAATCACAATTTGATTTCGAGTTCCTCAGAAAGGTGTCTCAACTTTTTCTGAACTCCCTGATTCACAGAAACTAAACTCAGAAGGAGGTTCAGACGGGTTCCAAACACTTGCAAGAACTCTGTGACTCATTTTAAGGAAAATTTGTTGCACAAATATTTTTAACATGTTTAAAAATCCTACAGCACAAGCACAAGGGCCTGTGACACATGAAAAAACTAAGAACCCTCATAGATGCTGCAAAACGACTCCCTTGCAAATCCTGTTGTGAATGTTTACCTGATTATTGCAGCATATTAAGATACTGGCTGCACACACTAAACGTACATCACATATGTGTATTGATGTATG
Organism: Callopanchax toddi; assembly: GCA_006937965.1. Lineage (NCBI taxonomy): Eukaryota > Metazoa > Chordata > Actinopteri > Cyprinodontiformes > Nothobranchiidae > Callopanchax > Callopanchax toddi. Next base: position 1,834,057 of record SSNR01000018.1, read on the forward strand.
TGACTTGAATGTGTGTATCACCTGTCTATTGATGCTCTCTTTGAAAATCCATGTTGCCTTTGCTGATTGTTGCCCTCACAAGACACACACATTCAAGGCAGGGAGGCAAAAACTTAAGCCTGTGTTTTCTACAACAAAATCCAGGATTAAAAAGTCTAAGAAAGGCCACTGGCAGACTTGACTGGTGAGTGCTGGGAAGTGATGCATCATCAAGCATTAAACCATCATTTCTGGTGACCCTGTATCATATTCTGTCTAAGCCTGCAGCACTCAGCCCACAGAGAGCAATGTGCCAGTGACAGCACAGCTCACTTGGTGGTCCAGCACTCAGCCACTTACCCATTTAATAAGACGGTCTTTAAGAGATCGGAGCCAAGCATATGCTCGGTGCTGGTAGAGATGTGTATTTTTTCCTCACTTTTACAAGAGTCGTTTTGTAGGCAGCCCAAGGGCTGGCATTTACAGAGGCTGTGCATGTGTGTGTGTGTCTCTCTCTGTGTTAGGTATCCATTTATTATCCATTTATTACAACTATTAGTCCCCTTCTCTGCCCCCATTCTCTATATCGCTCTCACTCTGCTTCACCTTAGTGAAATTCAAATAAACAATCAGGATAGCACCATGCTGAGGAGCTTTGTAATGAGCTCCTAATTAGCCACTCCAAACACAGAGAGCAGCTGCTTCACGCCTCGTTTTCTGCACTCATCTGTGTAAAACTGGATGAATTGATTCTATTTGCTCACCACTAAATGCACTGATTGTATATCGGCATAGTTGAGGATAAAAGCAAATAAAAAATTCTTTAAGCCTGCACTGGATGCTAATACTAATTACTATTATAAACGGGCTGACCTATGTTGGAATTTGACTTTCGGAGTTTCTTAGGTCATGTTTGAACTTGAGGACATAATATATGATTATTTCTCAGATTTTAGCCAAAAATCAAAGTTGGACAAAGTCTGCACTAGCTGTGAACAGTCGGCATGGCTGGTTGGGACACAAATCTGTTAGTATGTGAAGGGAGCAGACCAGACCCAGTCACAGTCAGTCAAACATTTTTTTGGAACTTCTGGAGCTGAATTTGGACACAATCAGGCAGTTTGAACTGATTTCAGGCAAAACTTTAAAACACGTGATCAACTGCAAATTAAAAAAAGAAGGTAGGACACAGGAAACAGTGTCAGAACACGGTAAGAAGAAGCAAGAGTGCAAACAAGTTAAAACACCACCACCTGATATTTAGGCTTCTTTGCCTTTTAAACTGTCGCTATCACAATGGTTTGTGAGAAAGTCTGATGTTGGCTTTTGTTAGTGTGATAAATATAGTCTGTGATCCCCCAGGTGCCACTGTTAGGTGTGTGAGCCCCAGTTTGTCAGTTGTCATGGAAATCTATATATCTATGATAAGGGTGCAGAGTGCATGCCTTACAACTGGCAGGTTGCCTGTTCGAATCCCTCTTCCAGCTGGATCACTTTGTTGTTTTGTCCTTGGGAAAGACACTACCTACATTTCCCGCTGGTGGTGGTCAGAGCATCTGGTAGCCCCTGTGTTTGGTTGCTTTGCATCTGTGGCTACAATGTAGCTCACTGCCATCAGCGTGTGACTGATGCTGAAACCAGTCTATTAGTGCGTACTCCAAGTCTTAAATTTTCAACAACTGAAAAAGTTGTTTAGTGCGTTCACAACTTTACACTGCAACCACCTCTCTCCCACTTTGGCCTTCAAACCCTTTCTGGACAACTTTTCCTCTCATAGGTGAAATATAGCCAAATTAGAGCAGAATGTGGTTGTGCCACGGGCGTGTTGGTAGTCATAACTTCCCCTCACACCTCCATGACAGGTCATCCCACTTAATAAAGGCACTCAAGTACAACATGTCAAATTCAGGAAGGATAAGAAAATATAGCAGAAAACAGGACAGACTCAAGATGTGGATCCTTGTAACAAACTTGTGAACTATGTATCGTAAAAACGGCAAAACGTTCCCAGTTTGAATCTAAACTCTGAATCCTCCTTTACTTTTCTGCAATACATTCATTTTGCATGCTGCCGTGGATTTCCACAGGTGTGTCGACACTGGTGCTGGTTCACGATGGGGTCAGTTTACCTTCCAACCACCTCTGCACAACATCCACCGAGGTACAGCACAGAACGGGCTGTGTCCTCTTTAGCAGTGACAGCGCAGCATCGGACCAGAGGAAGTTAAACACAGCTGGAACTATTGGTGAAAAACGAGCCGGTGAGAGACACAGAGCAAAGCGCGGCTAGTGTGTGATTCTGCCAGCCCGAGTGTGTCTGTGTGTGAGGTCCTCCTGTGTGTGTCACACTCCTCTCTCTCTCCACCAGTTTGCCTAGCTCATTTCCTCCACAAGCTGCCTCCCCGCTACTTTATGAGTGAGAGCTTCTACAGCTCTCACCTCAGGACACACTTCGGTGCCTAAATGTTTCCATTTGTGTGGGAAGTGACACACATTCACTCACGCCGTAGGGCACAAACCCATAACTAACCATGTTGCATACCAGCATTGGCTAAATGAAAGTGATTGGTTTAAATTCTCACACTCTGCGTTTAAAAGATTCTTTAGTATTTAAAATACCAGCTGCCGATCATGAAAGGGGAGCAGGCGGAGACATTACTGCTCTGCATCTCTTCATTTTCGGCATCATGCTCTCTATATATTTATTTAGCGAGTGCTGAAACCTTCATTCATCCATCTGTCTCTCCTGAGAGTGCCAACACTCCTAAATCACTACACTAGTAATTTCCACAGCGCTCCTAAACAATTCAGTATGACAATCGATGCAGGACTAGAATCTCTCGTGCGGATCGATACAGTGGGATGCTGCTGGACAAACCAGTGCTACACGAGATCAACACCTTCCCACATCGTCATTAGTGTCGCTGACCTTGAAGTAAAATTCAATTTCCCTCTGCAACAACAACCCACCCCCCCAACTGAAAAGCTCCTTCAGAATTCAGAAGCCATTTCCTCCTCCCAGCGCAGGCAAGACAGGATATTATAACTTATGAAAAGGATATATGAAGCAAGGGGTGCTGACAGAAAAAGAGGGATTCTGTTTGAGGAGGTAATTATAACACGGGCCTCTGAAAAGTAAAGAGGCTTGAGCCCAGCTGAGGTAAATAAAAATTCTAAATAACAGGCTGGCAGAGCCTCAGTTTCAATTAGGGTGCAGGGATGACTATGGGAGCTTCTCCTGGGAGGCTCCAGCTGCAGCCAGGACCCGCTGCAAGAAGTTTCCTGGGACGCTTGGTAAAAAGAGAAAGGCAAATGTAGAGAGGGAAACACTGATCAGAGTAAGGCCTATCACACAGAGCTTCCCATTAATATACTCAGAATATTCCTTTTCATTCTAATTATGACATGCCAGTGTATCTTAAAGGAAGGGAAGGGGAAAAAAGGCATTGGCGACTCTTTGAGAAGTGGACAGGGGTAGCTACATTTCTCAGACAGAGAGTGAAAGTGGGTTTTGTGTGTGTCGGGGTGTGAGGTGGGGGCCATGGGAAGAGCCGTGGCCAGGGAATCAAACCAGCAGCTCGGATAAAGCTGCCAGATCGGCTAGATGGCTTTGAAGTTGGCCTTATCGTGGGGCTTTGCGAGGGAAATGGGTAAGAAGGTGGCGCTCATATACTCTCTTTGTGTGTGTAGCTTAGCTGAGTGTAGTTTGATAAAACCCCTCGTGGGATCTAAGGGAGCTCCTAGAACCTGATGATGTATGTTAAACGTATCATTTCCACTCCTGATGTTTGCCCTGCGCAGCATGTGAACTCCAGTCAGAGTTTACTAAAATAACCCCTAAAACAGACATCCATTTGAGACTGATATGTTTCTGTATGGATGATGACTTTCATATATTATACTGAGTAACCCATCTTTAGGTAATATGCTATTTTAATATTTAAAGACATAGCAGGGGATTTCATTATTTCACAGGATTTGCACATTTTTAAGGAGGATTGCCTCCACTAGTCTAGAACACATGTTAGTCCTCAACCTGTAGAAAAAATAAAATGATGTGACTTTTAGTCAAAATCATTAAACAGAATTATAATATGATCCTGTATGATGCAAAACAACACAACGCAATATAATACATGATGCAATGAAATATGACACAATAAAAAGTCACTTTAGGGAATATTGTTTGGATCCTGCTGTCACAAAAGCTGCCCTCCCAAAAGATCCATGAATAAACGATTCAACCTACACAGTATCCACCATTATGAGACACTACAAATTCCCACTTTAATTTATATTTAAAAAATAAAGGAAAGGATGACAGAGTTGCACAACACACAGTTTAGTAATACTGTTAAAATGATCAAAATGTGGGGAAAATACTTTTTAGAAGAAAATACAATCTGTATAATTATTCTATTATAAGAAATGAGGAGTGCAGAAGTAAATATGAACCAAAAAATACATTCAGATTCACATTTGTGTTTTTAAGCAGCAGCAGTATGTTCAGTGACTTCAAAAAATACTTTATGTATTTATGCCAGAAAAAAAGAAAGTTTTCCCAGCCCTCATCAAATTTTAAAAGAAAAGTTAATATCACCATTTTAGCGCTATATTATTTTTGCCTCAATTGTGAACCTGTGAGGCCTTGTTGAAACTACAGCAAAATACAGACTGCCTTCCAAATCCAATATAAAGGGAATTATTCCCCAAATTCCTGCATACAATGTAACCTGCTCGTAACCTTGCTTCTGCAGCTTGAATTCATTTGAGGCTTGGGTTCAGGATTGGAGAGTGAGGGACGGAGGATTTGGCACAGAGAGGATCTGTGTAAAGAGCTTTGCAAGCTGTGAGAGAAGTGACAGGAAAGAGGGTCGAGATTTCTGCAAACATCTCTTGATTTCTGGATGGTTTTAACATCAATAAAAATGGTTCTAGTTATTAGTCAAAACAAATGCAGATATGCTATCAAATAGTGGGGATTTAATACCTTGGAGAAAACTGTCTCTGACTGACATCCTTATCTCAAATCACACTGGTTTATCTCTAGCTCTTTAAGAGGTGAAGTTTTGAGAATAATAATAAAAAAAGAAGACAATCACAAACGCTCAAGAGAGGACAGCAGTGTGTGTGTGCCTGAGTGTGTATGTCCATGCAGAGGGGGTGAGATTCACCTTGATTAAGTACACCGGCTGTCTTTGAAGTGTTTGGAGCCCAGCACGGCCAGCGCAGAGCCAACCCGTAAGCCTTCCAGCAAAAATCGAGCCTGACCTCCCCACCAAATCATAACCATATGAACATAAGAATTTCCACCTCAGGAGGACGCTCCCCTTCCCCCCACCCCCGTCCATCTCCCAGGGTGAGGCATTAAGTAGTGATAACAGAAAACAGGTTCTGTAAGGGAAGGTGATGGAGGGTGGAGAGGGAGGACGGGAGGACAGGAGGAAAATAGGGGTTACAAGTGTGCCGTATGGAGGAGATTGCAGGGGGGGGGGGGATTTTGTCCAAAAATGTTGTTGCACAGAGTCTGACTACCTAAAATGGAAGTTTCTCAGGCGAGGATCAGGAGAAACTGTGACCTTCACAACTGACAAAGTGAAAAACAGAAAATGAGAAAGGGAGAGAGCAGTAAGAGGAGGGGAAAAAAAGATGACAAAAATTTTGAAACGTGACTCTAACTCAATAAATACCCTTCTGATTCACCATAGAGACGCCAAGTTTCACCTTTACTGAGGCCCACCTGCAACTGGAAATGGTTTCCTGTCTTACACAAACACTGTTGTACCCTAATCCAGGCAATTACATCCAATATTCCACATGTGTGGGTTACACATGTACAACATAAGAGTTAGCATTAAAAAAAGGGAAACAGCTGCAGCCCTCAAACACTCCTAAAACCCTCACCTTCCTCCAGCAGGACTGGAGAAAACAATAAGCACGTAAATAGATGAGGAAAAAATTAGGCTTTAATTTTGTTAATAGCTTAAAACACATCCCCACACAGGGCCATCTGCCACTCAAACAAAGCCCACGCTGGCGAGCCGTTGGGGTGGATGAGTGTGATTGTGTGTGTGTGTGTGTGTGTGCCTGATAGCTTGAATAAGCATTCCTGCGACTGTGTGTGCAATTAGGGTTTCAGGCTGTTTGTGTGTGTACAGTATGTGCGTGTGTGGTTGCATGGCGGTGGTGGGGGCTGTTAGCGGTTCCATCTGGGCCTCCTGGAAGCCGCGTGGAGTCGGAAAAACCACATCTCATAAAAGAGAGGCGGCCCAGTGTTCTACAAGGACAGAACATTACAGAGAATGTCGCTCAGGAAAAGCCTGGGCTTCGGCCCACATGTTGGCTTTCCACTCATTCTATCCCTCTCTCTCTCCCTCTTTTTCTCTCCACTTACTATTTTGCTCTGTAAGGGATAAGACAGAGGAAGGCAAAATAGACGGAGTCGAGTGTGGGAGACAGAAGCTGAGACGGTGAGGCTCGATCTGATCGCAATTCCATCTGTCGGCACTGAGTAGAAGTGAGCAGTGACAAGCTCAGGGATTGGGAGGTATGGGGGGGTATCTGGTGCTCTTTGGCTGTGGGTCTGTCTGGAAACAGCAATGGCAGAGGAGAAAGAGAGAGAGAGTGAAGGATGAAGAATGGATGGAGAGATTTCTGACAATCAGTAAACATGTATCCAGATATCTTGGACAACAGTTGAAGTCAGAAACAGACATGAAGCAGTTTAAACAACACAAATAACCTCTTAGATATTTTTACAAATCTGTTTTTAAAGTTCAGATTACATCAAATAGCTTTTTTCCTGCTGTTCACAGTTTATTATGCATGTGCATATCCTTATTCATGAAGGGTTATTGAATATGCCACCAATACGTCGTCTAGATCAGGGCTCTGCAACTTTCACGATCAGAACCATCTCTGTTCTTTCTCCAAATAAAATGTTGCCAAGCTGCACTCGAAGCAGAAAATAAAGCTAACAATTAATTAAATGTTTTAAATGTGGGACATTTTCCCCATCGGGACAAAAGAAAAACTTGCACAGTTATAAATTATAAGAGTAAATTTAAAAAAAAGTTTTTAAATGATTAAAAACTCCATTTTTGTGTCAAATGTGTTTTGTTCCTTGTAATATTAATATAATTCTGTCACAGGGATTTAAATCACATATTTGCATAAATATGGGCAAGAAAAAACAAAACTAATCTTTATATTGTGGTTTTGAAAATAACTTTAATGATTAAAGCTGCAAAGACTCTCTGCAGAGGGACCACAGAGCCACATGTTGCAGACTCAGGTCAATGATAAATAGCTTCACCTATACCTTAATCGTCGTGTCAGTTTAGTCATCTGGACACATTACACAGGGGTTTAATCAGGTACTTGACACAGACATGTTTTAGAGATGCACTAGAATACTGGCTGGTGATTGGAATTGGCCTATTTGTAACTTTTTTTCTTCTTCATTTTTTAGTACATGAATGCACCATCATTAAACAGCAATAAATAATACGTTTTTCCTGGTTTATGAATGCACCACCACTAAGAGTTATTTCATGCTAACAAAAACATCTATGCAGAAGTCTTTACTTTCAGAATCAAATTTTTCAAGTTCCTCAGAAAAAAAAGGATTCTGGTAATTAAAATTCTCTGAGATGATTCGGTATCAGTAGGTCCTAAAGCTGTGCAAAAATTAAAAATCTGCATTGACGTCTTTAATTATTATTATTTTAATTAGAAGTGCTTTCACATTGCAAACTAAGATACTGATTGAACAAAGTCGGAGCCTCTAAAATAAAAGTCCTGCTGATATGTGTTAACGGCACCATGGGTGTAAAGTGGAAACATCCATAGATGCTGCTGACATGAATGAGTAACACCGGAATGATTGTCCCTGGCTATTCTTATACATCAGCGTATGCTAAAAGTAAGGCATGGAGGAGTTTGGCTCACTCACTGTGCGTACTGATTCATCCACATGATGCTGCGTGATCCCGACCTGCACTGCGCTGATCTCAGTTCAGTTTGATCTACCTTACAGTATGTAACTCAGCATTTGTAAAGAAAAGAACACAAACAAACACATTTAGCTCATTTTCAGTATTTACACCTGAGGGATGTAAATGAAATATAGATTTTTATAAAGTGACTGTTAGCTTACAGGCAAGTGAGGCGGCTCGCTTCAAGAAGCACAAAGGAAGCTAAAAACGTATAAGTTCGAGTGTTGCTATTTGTCAGCTTAGTCAGCTAAATGCTTTTTTTTTTTTGTTCGCCCAAGAAGGAATAAAAAATCACATTGTCCATAGTGTCATCAAATAAAACGAGATGTAATCTTCATCCGAACAGATGAAACACGTGAGAGGATGTGACTGACTGATAATTATGAGCAGTTTAGTTTCAATCCAGCGTTTAAAAGCTGTACTGCTATAGATTTATGGTCATTTATCACCAAACGGCGTCCCCTGACATCATTATTAAAAAGACAACTTATTATCCATCATCTGCAACGCTTTTCTCCTCATTTTATTTCTCATTTAATGTGGCCTAGTGGTGAGGAACACACCCTCCTGACATGAAGCGTTGCCCAGAGGCTCCGCGAAGATGATTAAATTTCATAGCTGCTCACGAGCTAATAGGGCCGTACGACTGCTTACTGTCCTTAAGTGACTGGCTGCTTCTCTGCGGCCGCGACCCCTTTGAAGCCCTTCTGAGGAGATCTAGAGGATTTAGGGCGGTAGCGTGACATGAGGCTGAGCAGTGGAGCAACGCCGCTCCCACCAGCTGACGATTAGAAGCAGCTGATAAAAACACAGAAGCTTCTGGAAAGAGGGCTGTCCAACGTTTTCTTAGTATTACTTTCTCACACATCTTTTTTTCTCTTTTTAAATTTTTGATGCTGGTCATCTATTTGTTATGCACTGAACTTAACCCCCCCTCCCCACCCCATCCCCGGCCCCCCACCCCCCACCCCCCCAAAAAAAAAAAGCTTCTTGGCCCTTATTTTTGCAACTGAACCAAATGGAGACAAAAATGCAACAAAGACTCTCTTTTTTTCCCCTGGTGGGGACATTAGCTGGTCAGAATAAAATCACTACTGATTGTTAAATAACTACATAATTAATAAACAACAATAATCAGTCACAGTCTGGTATATTTTCTTTGGAATCAAGCATGGTAAATGTTTTATTTTAATGTTATTGCAAATTTTATGAACCATCATTTGAGTTTTAAAGTTTTTTTTTTTATTTCATGGAAACATCTCTTTTTTATTTTAAATTTTATTTCAGATTCAGATATATCTTATTCCCCAAGTGACAATTGTTTAATTTAATTCTGTATGGATCTAAATACATTTTAGGACAAGATAAATGTGTTAGTATTTTACAACAAATGAGAGATTTGGACCATAATTTGAGATTATCAGTATATAATATGTACACATCAGTGTATAATATAGTATTATGTACTGAAGCATGTTTCTCACAGAAGCTGTTTCCATGCACAACCCGGCCTCTATCCACCATACTGTTCCACTTACTCTCTTGGAAAACTAAACCATATATGAATGCAGATAAGCACATGTGCACAAAGACACACACACACACACACACACACACACACACACACACACACACACACACACACACACACACACACACACACACACACACACACACACACACACACACACACACACACACACACACACACACACACACACACACACACACACACACACACACACACACACACACACACACACACACACACACACACACACACACACACACACACACACACACACACACACACACACACACACGCAGGCCTAACCACATGCATATGTTCAGTCCCTCTTAACTAATTCATTCAGGAACACTTTGGTTTGGGTTTCAACACCAGAAACCTCTGTACTGTTGATTGAGAAACGTGTCTGACTGCAATTATCTGGGAGGGACGAGTGGAAGGAGGGAAGGATGGATGGAGGAAACGCACTACAGTGGTTTTATAGTTTGCTGGCGTGACATCCCCCCCCCCCCCTTTTTTTTTTTTATAAACAGGGGGGCACACTGTAGTGTTGACAGGGCAGGAAAAAAAGGGGCAAACTGAAGAAAAAGTAACAGCAGGGAAAGTGCGAGGAAAATGGATGGACAATGGGACTGAAGTGGCCTAGATGGTCACTGCTGGGCTTTTCGATCAATGCTGCTCAAAATAGCTGAGCTGCGTTGTCGGAGAACTCTGTAGGTAATCTCAGTGAGAAAGAGATGGCAGTGATCACTGGTGTGGGATTTAATATCCACTTTCAAAGATGACTGAAAATTGTCACCGAAGCCTGAGCAGGATGGATTTCTGTGTGAGAGAGAGTAAGAAATAAATGATATTCGGTTAACCGCCACTGACCTGCAGTATGTAGCCCCTGACGTAGTCTCGAAGGGTCCAGCCCAGACCGTGCAGGATGTGCAGCACCTCTTCCTGCTTGAGCACGGAGAAGAGGCGGTCCAGGAGGATCTTGAGCCTGACGGGAACCGCCTGGGTGCCGTACAGCATCAGGCTGCTGATGTCGAACACGACGTTGGACTGAACGATCTCCACCTGGGTCGGGTGGTAGAGGTGCTGGGTGCTGAGCTTGTCCAGAGCTGCGTGTTCGACCAGGAGGCGAGACGGGAAAGAAAACATAATGCACATTAAATCCACGATCAGATTTCTCTCTAATATCAAAGCTACTCTTGCAGACTGCTGCACAGTCAGCACAGGCTGATAGGCACACATCTATCAGACAGAGGCGATGGCATTAATGTGATTATCTGCCATTCCTTCCATTTAATGTATTATCTACCTCTTTCACATTTACGCTGCTCTTGCATCTTTGGATTTTTTCCGCTTCCTTCCACCTTGAAACCAATCGACTTTTGACCAATTCGACCTATTTCAACGCAATCACACATGCTCAAATGGCTTTAAACAGGGCCCAGAGGTGGGAGGGACAGTGCAGCGTGATGGCTAAATTGTTTAGACACACATCACATTAGCTAAAAGCCTCACAGGCTGTTCGAATCCCTGCTGTGCAAACATTTCGTGTCACTCCCCCTCCACTCTCCTTACATTTATCTCTATAAACCTGCAAAAGTATACATTTATACCCCTTTAAAAGAAGGAAAATAGGCACAAGAGGCACATAAATCTACATATTACAGTTTATCAGTCTAGAGAAGTACCTCAAACACTGATGCAAGCATAAAAGTTAGTTTATGCTTTTTCTAAACCATAACAAACATTTTCACTTTCAACATAGATTAGAACTCTTGATTTAGGTGTCAATCTCATCTATAAACCCATAACAGATTTTGCATACAGAGGTGAGGTGGTCCATTCGCTGCCTGAGAACAAAGTTCAATAAATTCGCTGTTACTCTCGCTTTCCAAACTCAGTCACCTTTTTCCCCTCTTTGATGATCTGCACGACACCTGTTAGACACCATTTGTGTTTCAGTCCCTCTCACTCTCCTTCCTCCATGCATTCCTCAACCTCCCTCTTCTTCCTCCCCCTCTCTCCCAGCCGGTCTGGGTGACACCTGGTTGGGTCTCTCTCTCTCTCTCTGATCCTGGGACGGAGTTTCTTTTTTTCTCCCTACTGACGAGAGCTTTGCCTGACAATGCAGCGCAGCCAGACACGAACATAATAAAATATGAAGAACTACTTGTCAGAGTCCCTGCCAATGCCGACATGAAATGAAAAGTGGGGGAGAGAGGAGACGTGAGCCTGACAGTTCAGAGGGAGAGATTAAAAAATAGTCAACGGGGTCCTGTGCGATCTGCTGAAGGGCCCGTGGCCTGCTCTTGTGGGGACGCAAGCCAAACAGGTGTTTTCTTTTATCTTTTTTTCCACGCTCCTCATTCTCTTTGTACTCTTTTGCCTTCTCTCCCCCTTGTTTTAATACCTGCGTGAAAAACTCAAAAGGTGTGGGCTTTTGGTTCTTTATCACTCTTGTTTTTGAGATGAAATAAAAAGCACGAAAAGGAAATTTAAAAGTTGCAAAGTTTCTTCAAGGACAAAAAAGTTTGATACATTTAACCAGTGAAAAATGCATCTGCATTGAATTGCATGATCTGAGAGCACGCTTCTGGCTTCTTCTATGATAATTTTTTTATATGGAAAATCTTTATGCATGTGTAGGTCAGGACCTTTGTTTATTCCACAACGAGAACAGGCAGCTTTGAGTGGGTCAGAAACTATAGATTTATATACAGACCTTTTGCATCAATTAGTTTTCTTACCATGAGCCACCCAGCCGTGTTTGCACTGGTCACATGTTCGGAGGTGAATCTTTCCAGGCTGGAAACACTCACATGTGCAGTTCACCAGTGTGCACCGAATGGCCTGTAGAAACACACAAAACAACATGGAGGAAATCGTTAAAACCTGCTCTGTCAGTCCTGAGAGGTAAAGAAGGAAAATAAAAAGACACAAGAACAGGAAATTCCTCAAATCACATCACATTCTGATCTGTAAATGTCTGACAGAAACCTCTTCCTACTTGTTTTACTGATAATACGTAATGTGTGAATTCACTTGAACCAACACAGGACTTCCTCTCCTGAGCACACAGACCTGCAACTTGTTTTGACTGAGGCTCCATTACTCAACACTGGAGTTGCACTTTGTTTGACCTCGGAAAGCTTTTAGTAGAGAGAGGTTACGTTTCCAGACATGACGAGGGCAACTCGGTACATCACATATACGTTTGTCTGGTGAGGTTTACTAGTTTAGTACAAGGATTTTTAGTTTTTTTAAATAGTCACCCATGCTAAATTTCTAAAAAAATAAAATAAAATAAATAGAAAAAATGAGCAAAAAATCTGCAAATCCTGCAAAACTAGAGGAGCAGCTGCAAGCTGTACTTTCCAAATTGGGATGTGGAAAATATAAACCAAAGGGTAAAAAGCTAAGAAAATATAGAAGTAAAAGAAATAAAGAAATATGAATCTTAATCTGCACAGGCAACTCTTAGTTGATCAGATGTTTAAATTATAAATTGATTAGTATAAAGGTATTTCAATCTCTACCTGGAGATCTGCAGAAAAACATGAATTTTTTTTCAAGAAAAGGCTCAGACTCATGGAACATGCTCTAATAACATTAAAGCTGTTCTGTGCAAAACAAGCAGCGTCATAATGTGTTTTACGTCCGGAGGTTCTCATATGATGAGGTACACAGAGTAACGTGGCCTTCAGTCAAGAAGAATGAAGGAACATTTCAGTCATTGACCTTATTTTTAGAATATTAAGAAATATAGTGCACTTCATTTTTTGTTCCTTTCACAAGAATGATGTAAATATAATCAAATCGGTTAGATCTATATGTTTCTTTCTATGGAGATACCTGTGGGCGTTTATCTGACTCACGATGAGGAAGACGATGACAAAGTGGCTGCTGCCTCTCCCACTAAAGCCTCATTTATCAGCTCATAAAATTTTATGAATTTATAGTCTGAAGTGAATATTATCTCTCCCTGTCCGTGTTTCCGCACTGGTGTGACAATTGGTGTGACACAGACAGAAGGGTCATAGGTCGGAGTCCATGTCTGCAGCAGCATCCTGCATTTCCCAACATCAGACACAATCAGCACTTCCTCAGAACAGGATCAGCCTCTGTGTCACAAAACTAAGATCAATGCAGCGAGCAGAGAATGTTTCTGCTCTTTGCTGCGTGTGCACAAACTCCAAGTGCACATTCAGGTTTTCAGCCGGTGAAAATAAAAATTATTCACCTGGTCTCTGGATTTAACCTCCATCCTGCAATTCAACATATAAAACATATAATCTACTGAGAGACCATAAAATCTATCCGAATCCCCACCTTGCTCTCCCTGTGATGTTACAAACTAGATTAGTTACCAGAGGTATCAAAGTGAACACGGGCTAATCCAAGATTAAACGCAAAATTACACCACTTCTAAACCGTGTCACCTCACAGTTTGACACCGAACGAGACACTGAGACAGAGATTATTTGAATTTACACCAATTTTAAGCCCTCCAGGTGTGGGCGCGGCAATCCTCTCAGCGTGCAAGGATTACACGGCATGTGTCAGTTGGAGCGCACGCTCTCAGAGCGTCGTGTACCGAGCCAACACTGTAATCCAGGACCGCGCGCTCTAAATGAGTTCAGTGTTCCTTCCCTCAAGGACGTACTGTAGGGTTAGCATGCACGGCTGTTCGCAGGTAACGCTGAGGTTAAAAGTGTGAATTTTCACAATTAGAAAAAACAGAGAGATGCTTCAGTCCTGAGGCAAATGTGTAAAAGTTTTCTTCATGCAATACCATCTATAATGTGATATTTTCCTTTTCTTAACGGGATGTTTTGCAGGATAATTTACAATAAATTCACATAAAAACTAGTGTGGATGAAGTAATAGGATGATAAACAAAATGTGGTTTAAAACATTTATACTTGTTTTTTATTTAAAGAGACCTGAGAATGGAAAAAAATACAATAAAAGAAAAGAAAACTGAAAAAATACACAAAAATGACCTTAAATATAGAATGTTTTAATTATTTAAAAAACTTTTAAAATCCCTGCCTGATGAGGGAGACAAATATTTGGCATTACAGCCACATACATTTGATCATTTCTGCAAAAAAACACAAAACAAAACACTAAGATACCCAAAAGGAACACTAGAACAAGTTCAGATATTAATAGCATTTAAAAGCTAAATGATTAACAATTTTAAAAAGTAATTTTCTTAATTATTACATGACCACAGTATTTAACCTTCCAAAAATTAAGCTTAGACCTAATAATGCCAGAAAACACTTTAGTTTCTCTCATAAATCCTCACTGCAATTTTTCACTTCATTCCACAAATGTTTCTTTTCTTCCAGAGTTCCCTTAAAACAACATGCAATGGTTTTAGTACGGTGATGTCACACAACACAGGCCTATCGAGTTACCCCTCTGTGCATCAGCCCAACTTAGAAACTGGAAATAAACAAATGGAAATATCAAAAGCACCTCTGCTGTTTACAAGCCGAGGCCTGACAGCTGACGAGATAGTTAAGGGGCGTCTAATACGGCAATTAGAGCATGCCACTGTCTGCAGGGCTGCTGCTGTGACAAGGCGCCCTCTAATCACTGACTTATTACGCCAGCTAGCAGCACCTCTCATATCTGGCCCATTAAGCAGACAACAGCATTAAGGAGCATTAAAGGAGCAACATGCCCCCCACCCTCCTTCCCATCCCTTCAACTGAAGAAGCAATGACGGAAAAAAAAGGAGAAAGGAACAGACTGTGCTTGTTATTCCTTTGGATTAATTTGTGCATTGCTACATGTTCTGGTAGAAATGTGTCAGCAAAGAGAAATACAGAGGAGTGTGATGGGATCAGCGATGATCATATAAGATAAAAGAGTATAAACTGAAGACATTTTGATGGATGCATCAAAGATGGCCATCAAAAACATGAGAAAGAGATGCAAGGTTGTTTGACAGAGAAAACAAGAATAACATCTTCTGTACCCACCCTCCTAACTCTACTACTGTAGTGGATCTGGGTTGGCCCTGGTTTAACCCATATGTCTGGTCCTGGTCCTGGACCAATGAGGGACAAGCTTAGCCCAGATCCCACCACTACACGTGTACATATTTGTCACAGCAGGCTGTGGGAGGAGACTCGGCCAGATACTGAACATTAGTCACTGTGCTAGCGTCTCGCCAGGGTTTCCTTTTTGGCTCAGAACTAAAAATGTTAAGCAAAAGGACAGAGATGTGTGTGTGTGTGTGTGTGTGTGTGTGTGTGTGTGACTTTGTTACTAACAAACTCTAAGTGAAGAAACTCCCACAACGATTAGTCCCAGACAACAGTCGATGCTCACTAACAGCTGGTGTGTCACCACTACAGTCAACAACACAACCAAGCTGCCCTCTGAAAGCATCGTTTTCCGTCCTTATCTGGTTCAAGTTTGTGTCTCACTGCTGGGCTTTGTTTAGCCAGAGGCTTGATGTTTCATAGATGTTTTCCTTGGCCCACAGTCCCTGTCCCAGCCCAACAGTATAAACAGTGACAGTCAGCATCAGAGTGGGGAGGACTCTCAATTAAAACGCTGTTAGTAGGGACAGATGGACTGAAGAACTCCAGGAAAAGAGGAGCAGCACTGAGAAACGGCTTCTTGTTGCCAGGTTCGAGATCATTTTAAACCTTTAGACAGGAAACGACAGGCTGTGTGGCATTAACACACACCTCTAAACCATGAAGAATGTGTAAAGGTTGACACAGACATTTGTTTGGCTTCTACAGGCTCTATGAAACAATAGAAGTCACGGCGATCCTAAACTAATATCCTGTACAACTCTATTACTGCCCTATCTTTTTTTTAAGCTGACACTGTAACGATACACCACTAAAAACATTGCTAAAATACCAGTCGCTCTGTCGGTTTTGGTCCCTCTGAAATCCTCTCTGCACAGCGCGCAAACTGAAGCCAACCCAGACAGCTGCTGGATGCAGGGTGTGTGTTGTTCCTCCTACTTTAATTGAAACCTTTACCATGTTCAACACACAGCCACAGACCACATTTCTTGTTTGGTGAGTTAAGCAAAAGCCGAGATTTAAATGAAAACCCCGTGTGCGTGTGCGCGGATCCGTGCGCGCGTGCGGCACCGGCTTCGGATTTAAAATTTGTCTCTGCTTAGGGTCACTGTAAAACACTGGGAGCATCTTGTCCTCTCTTCCACCCACAAGATATTATCTCATCCATGAGTTAGCTGCTGAGATGCTGTCAATTTCCTGCCAGAAATGTGCAGCCAACGTGTGGAGGGAAGGAGGCACAGCAGCTTCGCGTGTCATAAAAACGGGCCCTGAGTCCATCGGACAGATCGGGGCTTCAGAGTGTCCATATTGGAAACAGGTGACAAATAAAACATGCCAAATATGAACAAGAAAAAAAAAGAGAAGCCTTTGTAGTTTGACACAACGAGCCACAAAAAACAGGGGAGCAAATACTTCATGCCAAGGCCAATCTTTACTCGTTTGATTTTATTCATGAGATTTGACTTAAACTGTTTTTTTTTTTTTTTGCTTTGAAAATTGGAGCAAAATAAACAGCATTTAATCACACGTGCAACATTTTAAACAATGTTATATAAAGGAAAAGCTGTAGTTGACAGAATGAATTGTGTTTTGTCAGAGGGATTCCCACAGGACAAGGCCCGTCCTCCTTGTCAGTTCTTGTTTGAAAGCCAGTCCCAGAGCCAGAGGTCCCTGTCCTTTGTGCAGCTGTGTGTCTGGGCTTTGACACGGGGCAGAGCGACCCCAGCTATGCTAATGGGAACCAAATGGGGCATGAGCCCCTGGTGGATTACAGAAGGAGAAGAGAAGCATGTGTTTTCATGTATTGATGTGAAGACCTGGGACCCTGCTCCTTTTGCTTTTTTTCCTTTCTTCTTTAAGTCAAACATATGGGAGCTTCTTCTGTTTGCAGGCATCCTTAATTAATGCTCTTTGTGACTTGACAGATAATAAGGAGTTCTGATCATTTTGAATGTATTTAGTTCTTTTTTAAAGTGCTGCTCTGAGCACATTTAAAAATGAGGTCTGAAGCATAAAACTAGTGAAGATACATGTAAGGCTTTTTGTTGTGTGAACTTATTGTGTCTGTGAAAACTTGAACACTAGTTTCAGATGTTTGGCAGCACCTCTCAGCCTTGTTGCACTTTGCTTTCACCTGCTTTTATTGAAAAGAAATGTCTCCCTGTATCAACAACAGAAAAAGAATAAAGATGTTTGGGTCAAGCTTTCAAACAACCAGAGGGGGGAAGTTTAATTGTCTTCAGATTAGCGCTGGAGATATAAAAGCAGTCTGAACGAGTCCGCCGGCTGTTTCCAACCTGTTTTGTTGAAGCTCTCCTGCTAATGAAATTACTACACAGTTGTCCTGGATTAAAATCATTTATTTGAACTTTAAACATTCATAATTGGGCAGTCTAAACAATTGCACTGCAAGGGATGGAATCTGTCATCTGCTGCCGATCCACCTGACGTCCAGTTTCAACTTTGACCAGAGCTCTGGATTCCTTCACACACACACACACACACACACACACGCACAACACCCACATGTGATTACTTCAGCCTCGATCTAATGGAATACAAGTTTTTTTTTTGCTTTCAGCATTCCTATTCTGTGAACCGACACAGTCACAGAGAAGCAGATCTGTGCAGGATGAGCACCTCCCTAACAGTTTCAAACCAGATCAGTGATCGGCCTGACTCACTCGCAGGATAAGTGTCTGTGCATTCTGGAGAGACACGCTTGTTTATGGAGTGGACGGATAAAGGGACCCAGCTGGATTTGATATTGTGAAACAAGGAGAAAAAGGAAGCACAATGCACGGATAAGAGAACGGGATCAGAAAAACCCTCAGACTGACTGCAACCAACACAGGCAGAGATATGTACCACGCTGTCAACGCCGACATAAGCTGTGAGTCCAAATACAGGGAGCAGTAGTTCCTGCTGTATTTGTGGTAGACAGTAAGTGAATGCAGCACCCCCCCCCCCTCCTCCAGTCCAGGCCCCTGGCTCTTCTCAGCTTGCCTCAAAGCATTTCCCCAGCCAGAGATCAAACCACATGCCCAGTGACAGACCTCTGGGTCTGCAGACACAAGACCAGGTTCAAAGATGGGTGCAAAGGGATGCAGGAGCTGGAATGAAGGGAAAGCTGATAAGAAAGGTGGAGGTGTGGGATACAGTAGGGAGGGATGGAGGGAGGGAGCTGGTGCATAAAAAAGGTGGTGAAGAGTTGTTGCAGGAAAGGTGAAAAAGGCAGAGGAGCACTGATATGGTGAGCAGAAACGATACATAAAAGAGCCTAAAAATCCACATTTTACACAATTATATCAAGATTAAGCTCGATTCTTTCATGTTGACAACAAGAAAACAATATTTTTAATCAAAATGTATTTTTTACAATTATGTTAAACTTTTTAGACAAACAACCAAACGGTCTTTAGTTGAATTGAGTTTTTTTTACTTGTATAATCAGTTTAGTGCTTTCTTCAGTAAAATGTAGGGACCCAAAATGTGTTCCACCACATGGTTGAGTCTCAGAAAGTTAAAAGCTCATATATCCATGTACATAAATCATTTTTGCCCTCAAGCTGCAGATTTTATAAAAAAATAACAACATTTAGAGGTAATTTATAATAAATATTTGTGTTTATTCTAAAACCTTTAAGGATTCTGGTCATGTTTAGTTTAATAAACAGATGTATTTAATGCAAGAATCTTATATCAACCTCAACACAGTGACAAAATATTTGAAAAAAATGACAGGATATTTGCTTCTTTGCTGCATATAAATAAAATAAACTCAAACTGCTTTTGGAAATCCAACAATTTTTTATCAGTACAATAAAAAAAAACAGCTTTCTGCGGATATAGAAACAAACTCCCTTAACTTCCTTATGAAGCACTCTGTGTGTGAGCAGAAAATAAAGAGGCCATTGTCGTCGGAATATTCGCCCTGACCTTCAGCCTATCAGAACGAGCGAGCAGCTGCAGATAAGGACAGCACCGTGTCAGGTTTGACACTTGCACTTGCTGGCCCACTGAATGCAAATCTCACAGTGATGGACCGCAGCATCACGCTCGGGTTCCGTCTGTGGGAGGGAGGTGACCACACAGTGAGACCAGACACGCTGGCTTGACAGAGGAGAAGAAAGAAAATAGGTCTGGTTGGAGAAAACAAAGAGGAAAATGAGGTTGACCAACATCACCAACACCCTGACACAAACAGAAAGCATCACTACGAGTCCATCCACGCTGCTGACCTCGCTTTTTTGACAGGACATCTCCATGGTGATTATTGGTCAGTTTGGTAAAAAAGAAAGTCGACACTGCAAAAACTCCCACAAAAATGACATTTAATCATCAAACTAGTTCACAGGGTGTGACTGCTCCACTGCCTCCAGTATTACCTCTACTCACACACTCTCATGCAAACACACACTTGCATGCATGCAGCAAATTCCCCTTCTCCAGCAAGCTCCCAGCCAGAGAAATCTTGGAAGAGCTCCTAGATTTAATCTCACCAATAGCTCTTAATTTTCTTTGACCATTTTTAATGCGAAAAAAAAAGCACGCGCTAATTGTGTGTAGGCAATCTCCAAATTATGTGTATGTTTTTTCAGTTAAACCGAACACTGCTGCCGAGCAAATTGGCCGATTTTCAAGACACACGACTGTGTAATAATATTTGTTTCTTTCCTCAGAGTTTTGTTCAAACAGCATGTCAGCAATGGTGGTTTACTTGTAAACACCTGGTCCCACACACACACACACACACACATACATACACACACACACCACAGCTGTGGAAATGAAAACTTTGTGCTGAAATAGGGATAATTGCACTCTTCTGGTTATTTGAAAATGAATAGAACTTGGACCGTACCTAAAAAAACATTTTTTAAATAAGTAGTTTATTTACATTAACTTTTACCTCAGCCAGCATAACCAGATGATTGTTCCTGAATCAGTCTTGTGGATTCCAGTTTAGATAAAACACTCCACGAAGAAGAAGTAGTCGAGACTTCCATGAGGATTTACAATCTCAAACGACAGAGAACAATTCAGCGTGGGATGAACCGAAGAGGGAGGGGGAGATTGTTTAACCAATAGCCTTATCACTGCAGTGACCACTGTCACTCCCAAATCCACACAAGAAAGAGTGAGGAGCGTCTAGTGTCATAGAGAATCTAAATGTGTGTGTGTGTGTGTGTGTGTGTGTGTGTGTGTGTGTGTGTGTGTGTGTGTGTGTGTGTGTGTGTGTGTGTGTGTGTGTGTGTGTGTGCATGTGTGTGTGTGTTTGGTGGAGAGGGAGCGAGAAAGAGAGAGACGGCGGGACCAAAGGAGAGGTGCTTTAATCTTTATCGGTCTGACAAAGTTCAAAGATAGAGGGACTGAAGTGGAGGCTAGACGCTGATTCAGATACAGGTCACAAAGAAGATGAAGCTCAAACAGTCAAAAAGCGAATAAAAGTAAAAGAAAGAAACTTATAATTGCATAATAGAAAAGCAGCGTGATTGCCACCCGACGATCGACCTGGCCAAATTGCAAATTCCCTCCCTGGACCTGCTTAAATTCGCTTCATTTGGCTAAAGCTGGATTCCTTATTCCTGCAATTACGAAGCTATTGACTAATTCGACATATGCTCGCATGTCTTCCAGCCCTTGAGTGCTGGTGTGCCATTGAGTCATTAAGTTTGACAAATTGTGACAGACTTTTTTTATTGCCACCCAATCACGAGAAACAAGATTGTGGCAGAGGAGTTAATGAGTGGCATGTTTCTTCTTCTTCTAAAAAATAAAAACCCTTCCTCCCCTTCCACTCACTCAAGCCCCTCCAAACCCTTCCTCTAAGATTCCTTCACCCCCAAAAATCCCCCTCACCCCTCCATATTTATAATTTTACCACATCCTAACAATAACACGACCAGTACGAAGCACAAAACACGCGGCCCTAATGAATCTCATGCCTTCACCGCGGCGAAATGGCCAGTAAGTATTACCAGCTGCGACACTCTCCCTCGCTCTCCCCTCTTGGCAGTGGCATGAGGCTTGGGAGTGCATGGGGTGATGCTGGTGGGGAGGGGGAGTCGTGCAGACACATCTGAGTGCAGCTGGAGCAGGGAGTACGAGGGAGGCGAGGAGGAGGAGGAGAAAGACCACAAGTCTCCGTGTTTCCAGCTGCCTTTCTCAGGGGCTCGGTTTTCTCTCCCTCCTCCTCGGGTTTTTCGCAAGGCCCTCCTGGTCCCTGGCTTACTTGAAGAAAAAAAAGCTCCAAAACACACACACACACACACACACACACACACACACACACACACACACACACACACACATACACATGCACACCCTAATCCACCTCCCCTCCGTCCCTCACATTCGGCCATCTTTGTTTGGACAGGGCTCAGGAGTTCCAGAAAAGCTCTCTCAGATGTGCTGAAGTAAGGGAAAATCAAAACAAACTGGCCCTCACACACACACACACACACACACACACACACACACACACACACACACACACACACACGCACACATTCAAAATTTATGTGAGCGCACAAACACCCAACAAGTACTCACACATAATACCATGCAACTGGATAGGCTACTTTCACACTCACATACATGAACGATTTCACATGTGAGAGGAGCCAAAACACCAGCTTCCACCAGAGAACAAATCTGCAACAAGATGGAAAAAAAAAGTGGGATACATTTTTCACCGTGGAGGTAGGCAGAAAGACGGCACGCATTCTTTCACACTCTGCATATGTGTGTGTGTGTGTGTGTGCTCCAATCGAGAATCACAGCACCAGGGCACGGCTGAAGCATACCTCAACATATGTTACCTCTTTGTAATATTGACTTTGTTACAGCTATACGAGTGGGAGAGTGGAGCCAGGAGCTCAGGCCACGCAGCGGTGGGGCCCTCTGTGTTAGCTGCAAAACAAACACCCCGAACGAGCGTGAAAACCAAAAACACAGCACCCACCAAGGCAATTTATACATGCAGAATTGTATAAACTCTAAAACGTCCCTTGCCCCTGCTCTTGACCTTTCCATTTTCACCCTCTAAGTTAAAGGGAATATGATTTGTCTGATTGTGAGCATGTGAAGCTTTGGGATTTGGCCTGACTTCCTGTCTGAGCACTCCAAAAGAAAAAAAAACTCCCATATGTCCATAGCTTTGATTTATTGTGTAATATTAGTTAAAGTTACACATTTTTTTAGACTCATGCATACAAAACTGCCAAGAACAAAATTTGCTTTTTTTTTTTATTATTATTTGAACAAAATGTAGAAAACCAGAACTTCCTCTCGTGCAAAACTAACGTTAGAAAGCATCTGATTTTAGTTTGAAACCAACAGAAAAGCTCACATGTTTTTGTATTTGATTGCTTTGCAGAGCTAAAAGATTGATTATCATTTTTGTATTCCTGGGAGTGTGAATCCCATCTTGTGTCTTTCCCGAGTGATGACTGTGCTTATAAATTTGAATAATGAAGGCAAGTCATTTGAATATTCCCTCTGTATTTAAAAAAAATGATGTTTTTACACGATGCAGCAATATTAGCCATGTTAATTGGGCTCTTTGGACTTTCCTAATAGAAAGACTAAATTAATTACTTATGTCGACAAAATGTCAGACACGCCGATCTAATAACTACAACTGTTTCCAGCGGTGTTGTTTTCAGCCTTTTTATTTTTTTTGTGCTCGTGTGATTGTGAGGGAACCGTTAGCGTCCGGTAGCCGGTGTTAGAGCTAATGAACGAGATGGGAACAAAACGCTTTGACATCCTCTCCATGTTTCATCCGCGGCTCTTGAGAGTCCTTCTCCAATATTCATCCCCTCTTCTCATACTAATCAGCCACAACGGCGCTGACTGTTTTGCTTGCAAAGTGACTCGCGTTGGTGCACTTTTGCTCTGCAGAAGCACACTCAAACACACATTCCTCACCCTCAAACACACCACTCTAGAGTCCAAAACTGATGTGTTTGTGTGTGCAAAGTGTGTGATATGTTCATTAGTGTGTAACCACCACCACTGGGGGCTTTGAAGTTAAACACGTTTATTTATTTATTTGTTTATTTGTAGCTTTTGGCTGTTTTTCAGACTTGAAGGGGGGAAGAAAAAAAACGGTATCAGCGCATTTTGCGTGAGTGCGAATAAACATTAGACTTTAGGAAAGAAGGCAATGAATGGAGGTTACTGGTATCAGTGATCAGACGGGAGTGTGTGTGCATGCACGTGTATTAGTGCATGCACACACACACACATATATGCACAAGCGTACAGTGAGCAAATGCAGGAGAGGCCTGCTGATGCCATGTTTCAGACGACCCCTTGAAGTGGAAATGAGCTTCTTCGGTCTCATAACTAGTCCGTTCTCACAAGTCAGCAAACTCTGACACCCCACCACCACCGCTACCTTCTAATGCCCCCCCCCCCCCCCCCCCCCCCCTCTAAAGCCCCCCCCCCCCCCCCACAACCCTAAAGAACTGCAGCCTTTTCTCCACCCAGCCCTGTGGTCAGCCTGCAGTGTGAAATTACAAGCCACACAAAAGAGAAATCATTCTTTAAAATAACCCATGATTTCTAAATTATTAGCATAATCGCGTTTATAACGTCTTCATGATTCTGCCTTTGGTGTGTGTGTGTTCTCCTCTGTTTTTGTCATTATTCTGCGTGCATATGGTGCTGTACGCATGCATGCACGCTGCTGCCTGAACCTGTGTGAACACCTGAGGGTCCATCGCCAGCCGCCCTGGAAGCAGGGAGCGACAGCTGTAGGGTGATGCCATAGTGATAGGCATCATCGGCTTGCGAGAGACTAATTGGTCCACGGCGCTCCTCTGAGTGGCCTTGCTAATTAATTAGAAAGTCAGTGGAGCTGAAATTTTTAATCAGGACACCAGGCTCTCCAGCAAGTCAGGGGGAAAAAAAAGACACATCACCCCATCATTTCCATGTAATTCACCTGACAGTGATCTCCCAAGCTGACACATGAAGTGAGTTAAGGTGTTCAGATCAAGACCAAGGAAAAGGAAATACTTTGAGTGATAATTCACTTTAATTTGAGGTTTTCCGAGGTGTGGATTTCTGTTGGTTCATGCATGTTTACATATTCATTTTTCTAATGCATTTTGTTGTAATGGTGACTAACAAAAAAACATTGTGTGAAGGTGAGTGGCTGGGACTTTTGGCCTCAAACCCAGGAAGTGCAGACCTTGATTCTAAAATACAACATGGCTGTAAAACGGGACATCATGGCTTCACTTTGGTGCAACAGAAGCAGACTTTCTTCTTTATACTGTATATGTCAGTGGTTCAGGCGTAAACCAATGGTGGATTTATAAACTCTGTTTTGTGAGAAGATCTTGAATAACAGTGAATTTAATTTATAGGGAAAACTATGTATACAGTTTATTATAATATATAAAATAATTAATAGCTGCTGGTTTTATCTAGAAAATCAAGTGCTTTAGGGTTGAAATGATATTAAAGAGTCAATTTTTTAAAACCTTCTTCCTTACTTTCCATAAATCACACCACAAAAACATTTCCCCTTGTCTTCTTTTGTAAACAAACTAAAGGTAGCAACTCTAAAATGAGATCTTAAAAAATTCTGCCACAAAAATAAATATGATCAATTATCACATTAAGAAAAAAAGCAATAAAAATGCTTTTTTTGGGGTATTTTTATTCATTTTGGGCAATAAGGCTTATAATATACTGTAAGATGATAAGAATGTAAAACCAAAATATTAATATTAAGGTAATTAAAATGTAAAGTAATAATACTCATTCAAACACCCTCATATTGTTTAGATGTTTTTGTTAGATTTTTTTTGTTTTTGTTTCAGTGCATGCTTTAATAAAACATAGTTTCTAAGTTCTACCAAGTAGCCGGCCTGTTAGCTGAAAGGCTGTGATTTTGCATTATGTTAGATATAGGTTGTGCACATCATAACGCAATGATCTGTCCTGAAGATTTCAGAAATATTCCAGTAAAAATGGTTGATATAACATAAACCAGTCATCCATACAGGACCACTACCCTACTGCGACAAGCCTGAAGAAAGTTCACAACATATGAAGGAAGAACAGGAAGGTGTCGTGTGTTTAGCTCACAGATAACAAGCCCTGTTTGAACACACGTTGAAAACATCTGAAATGCACACACTTGAACCTTCACCCCATCTGATGACATTTGCTTTGTGAGCCTCCTAATCTTTGTGACCATCTCGGCTCTGCTCCTCACCAATCAACCAGCCACGGTTATCAGCACGCTGCTCGGGCCAAAATAAACACGCGCCGCCTTTTTATTGCTTTGTTTTCACAGGTCATTAGGGGAAGGAGAGAAGATGCATTGATTAGTTTTCCAGACCACTGGATTATTGTTGTGTTATGACTATCATCATTAAGTTTCATTAAGGCTGTGGTTGTTCTCACTTCCAGAAAATGAAGACGCTGCTGGTAAGGTGGGTTGGTAGGAGAGCAGATGGCACGCTAAGCTAAATCTAGAATCTAAGGCGAGTCGCTAGTTTGTTTTTCTTTGTGCTTTTGGTTACAGCACATTTTTAAGTAGTTCAGACCAGACTCTGTTCTAATATTTAACTTATAAAAGTCTGTGTTGCATTTCACGTTTACCTAAAGTAATAAACAAAATCTAGCAGAACATCCGTTCCCCTCATCCTTTTTTACATTTTGTCCCAAAGCAAAGAAAAATGGGCTCTGTCGCTAGGCTAATCAGCATGTGTTAGATAGTTAGTAGACGGCGGCCCTGTGTGAGATGTACTGAAGTGGAATAAAATGGCGGGACATGGACTGTACTAATGGCCCACTTCCTCCCCACGGGGACCCTCCTGGTAGTTCTGCACGTGCTGGCATCAGTGCAGCCACGGGGCACTCACAAGACCTCCGCAGCACCGAGGGGCAGCGGCAGACACACAGGAAGATGTCGGAGCCAGGACAGCCTTGGTACACAGCTCTGTGACTAACACACACACACACACACACACACACACAGGCAAACTGAGGGTGACATGCAACAGATTACAGATTTATCAGCCTATGAAACGCTTCAGACAACTGGGCTTGTAGCGCTCGCTAGCTGCACGGCACAGGGAGATGCATTATTTACAGCAGGAGCTGGAGCATCAGCAAGCTCTTTGGCACTTTTCAAGCGTCGCTGGTGAGCACCATCAGCGAGCGAGTGTATCTCTGTCAGTGTGAGTAAACAAACAGCGGGGACATGGTGTGACAGAGCAAACGGCATACCACCCAGATGCAGACACGCACAGACACATGCAAGCTCATCAGGGAGCCCACGGGGGGAGGGGGGCATCCATATTTATAGGGCTTTTCTAGTATTTGTCCCCGGGCCAAATGCTGTGACTACACTCAGCTAATGTCAGAACAGAACTTAACCAGGCATTTCCATGGGCAGGAGGGGAATACATGGAATAAATATGGGATTAGAACTGAAAAAGGAACAAACAAGAATGGAGGTTTAAAGTAATAAAATAATATTTTCTATTATTAAACATTTACATTTTCTTTCTGGTTTAATGAACCTTAAATAAACAGAAGTTTTTGTGATCTGCACAATAATAACAGCCAACAAATTACTTAAGAAATTCTCCTCATTAGTAATATTTTGTTGTCTAAAAACATCTTGTGTCTCTAGTTTATTCTATTAATTGATTATGTTAGATCTGATCTACTGGAAATCTCATTTCATGGATCTTCTATTCAGTGTAAATTGCAAAATCCCACCCTAACTGTAGTCAACGTGCACATAAAATGCATTTCTGCAACCTTGAAAACAAATCAGATCTGATACAGGAATGTGCACACAGGATGCCAGGCACGGTGAGAAAAGGAGATGCCTCCATGTCATCAGCATCTCCAACCTTAATCCTCCCATGTTTCATCATACCTGTTGACACCAGTGAGAGTGCTGACCTATTTTCCTGCAGGATTTACGAGAGGTGAAATCTTCTGTTGGCGTGCCATTAGTTGGAAGGTTGTGTGGAATGTGAAGAATGGCCTGCTTCACTTTGGTCACCTGTCCCCAAGATGATCAAGTTTCAGGCAGAGCATTTGCTTGGCACCCCCATAGCTGGCACTGAGGAGGGCTGAGGAGGTCCGAAGGCCACACTGGCACACAAACAGCCTGATAGCCCCAAAGACAGGAGACAACGTCGCTCCTTTTAGCCCAGTCTCTCATCATCCCATGCAGCAGATATTTGTTTCTGGTAGGAACAGCTTATTAGCACGTCAGCTGAAAGTTGCCACATCAACAGAGACGTTTAGAGTTTGTGGTTTGTCATTTTTAACCTTTTACTGACAGATTACTAAAGAATCAACAGAAATTCCTTTAAGTCTGTATAAATCATCAACACACTTTCCCAAAAGTATGAAGCTGCAAATATCAGAAAATGTATTCTCTGGGAATGTGGATGTGAAAATCGACACCACAGTCAGAATAAGTCAGGACAGATGAAACAGATTCATTAAGTTTGTGCCACGAGTCTCTAAGCGTGTATGTGTGTGAGAGAGAGAGTGTGTGCACATAGACTTATGGAGGGTGTATGTTATTAATCTTGATCAAAGATTCTTTCTTTCTCGAGTGAGTAAAGATAATACAACTAAAGCTCTTGGATTTAATACTCTGAGATAATGAAAGCAAATGTAATTAGCAATTAGATTTGACCAAATTAGGGCAGACTAACAGAGGCGAGCATGAGCTTCAAGGCTACGATAGCGTCTCATGGCTAAAGGTGCGCTTAATCTGTTTTCCCCTCTTTCAGTCAGGTTCATATAAGAGGATTGAGAGCAAGAGGATAAAAAAGGTTGGGTGTTCTTATCGTTTTTCTGTTTTGTTGCTTACTGACGCACTAATGAATCATTTACTTATTAGTCAAATCAATTACACAATTCCTGTTTTATCCATAAGTCGTGTGTCTTCATCACTAACTAAACAAGTGACTGGGTTTGGAGAAGACGGAGCTTCCCAAGTAGGAGAGTCACTTAAACCACATATTATTAGAATTCCCATATCTGGGCCTAACTGCAGCTACAAGGGGGAATAATGTGTGTCAGGAGAGAGTAAAATTAGAACCAAAAAACCCAACATTGCTCCTTAAATCCACTCCCTAAGTCCCCACTTCCTTACTTATAACCAAGCTTACAATGTCAAACGCTAATAAGTCAGCTAATTCAATTACTTATTTTTTTTCAGACTCCCTCTAAAAAGAGACTGTGAAAAGATTTCTTCAGAACTCCAAACAGAACTCATGAAGAAGTACTCATAAGCCTCTGTGTATAAGAGAGAGGAAACTTGCTGCTGAGCTTGTTAGCAAAACGCCCTGATCTGAGACGAGAGTTGTGCGACTAAAGCCGGGCCTCTTAAGTGTCTGTCACCCTGATCTAACCCACGGAGAGCTCTTTGTAGGCTCTGTTTCTTCCCCCCCGTCTGTCTCCTCTACAGTGACTGTGGGATGAGCCGGCCCCCGTCTTGTAGCTGCAGGTGACAGGGAGCCCTTTATTGTTGTCAAATCCTGACGGAGCCTGCACATGAAAAGCACTTCACTCCAGTTGCTGCCTTATGTCTCTTCCTTCCTCTCGGTCTTTTTCTGCCGCTCTCAAAGGCGAAGAGAAGGAGACAGTCTTTTGCTCCTTCTCCCTCACTTTTTTCTTTTTTTTCTGTGTCAGGTTTTCCTTCAGCTAGACTCTTCTCCTGTTTCTTTATCTGACCAGCCTTTTCTTGTCTCCAGTATTCCGACCCTCCCCTCCTCCTGGTTTATAGATCTGAGTTGGGTCTCAGGAGGAAAATACAAGTCAAGCCATTGTCATTTCAAACAGTGTGATAACCAGACACTGTGCTGCCCACTGACAACTCAGGGGAACTAGTTCTGGCTTTGACTGTAAGCCCCCCCCCCCCCCCCCCCCC
>SSNR01000018.1:1863568-1885121 GCA_006937965.1 Callopanchax toddi
ACCCCCCCCCCCCCCCCCCCTCTGCCTTGCTTCCTGTTCCTACTTTTATTCTCTTCCTCTCCTTTCTTTTTCTTCCTCTCAACCTCACCTGCACCCCCCCCCCTCCTCCTCCTCCTTCAGGAGACTTAGTAGCTTGTTGTTGTTTGTTTCTATGTCTTGCTCCTCTCTTCTCTCCTCTCTGTGCCGCGGGGGGCCGGGGGGAATAGTTGTCTTAGTGTGCGTACCAAGGTCAGTGCTCTCCACATGACAGTTCTCTGCATCTTGACAAGGCGGGAAATCAATACTTTCGGACTTGTGGCGCTGCCCTCGGTGTAACAACAACACTGGCCGACGCAGAGCACAGCTCAGGCACCTGACACATCCCCAGACCCCTGCTAGGAAGCTCCTTCCACTCCATCTCTGACCCTTTCAAATTTCAAAAAGCCTCTTGGTTTCGCTTCACTACACCTTTCCCTCAATAGCTATTTTTTTCTCCTTAGCACCTCCAACCTGCTGTATATTAGATTTCCTGCTTTTTTTTTTTTTTTTTTGCCTTTTTGTAATACAATGCATGTTTTCATTATATCTGTATCTTGTGTATTTGCTGCTACAAATGTCTCACGAAGGAAAGCATGTACCTGCAAGACGATGATCCATGCAAGCAGATATGACTCTGTAATTAAGAGGCATGCTAATTGCAGAGTAGAGGAGGATGCAAACAAAGTAGAGCCATGGGCAACATTTTTGAAATGACACTAAAACCTAGCGTGCCTCCTCATGCTTTTCTCTTTTTTTTGAATCATCAGATGGATGCTCAGAGAGTTGGAGAAAGCCATGGCATTGCACCCCAAACCGATTGTTAAGCTTGCCTTTTGGCCTGCCTCTAATGATGAAGGAGAGTGCGCACAGGGCCAATTACAGCTTCTGTCTTTCAGCAGTCAAACAGAGTAAAAGTCCTGATCTCAGCCCCTGCGGAGAGGAGTCACAATCAAACGGAGCCCCTCGAGTGTCTCCGAGGGCCACACGCCAGCACACACTCCAGGCATTCTGTGTGTGTATGGCCGGACATCTATCCCCCCTCATCCCCAAGGCTCGCTCCCTGGGTTCAGCTGGAGTAAGGAAAGTGCATCAAATAAAACAGCCACTTTAATGAATTAGATATTGAGCTGTTCATTTAAAAAAATCAAAGTCCCTGAAGTCAGCAGGGGATGCACAGTAACACAGTCTAACCTGGAGATGAATACGACTGGTGTAGAGGAGTCATAAAACCCTCAGTGCGTCTGATGACTTTCCTGACTGGTCGCCAGGGACTTTCAATACTCAGGAACTGAGAGGGTGAGGTCTTCACTGATATAAATTCTCAGTTATGTCGTTTCTTTTTGGTGGTAAAAGAACTAAAAGGTTTTTTTTTAACCAGAGCTAAAGCAAAACATGAATGTTAAATTGGAATGTGAAGGAAAAAGCAGCTAAATGACTTGTCACATTAAGATAAAAAGCAAAGTCACATCGGTGCAGATTCCTGTTTCAAGAGTTCTTTAAAACCTTTCTAGAAGTCTCACCTAACAATAATGTCAGTATCTCACAAGTGGGATGAGACAAAAATTTGGAGAATATTAAAATGTTCAGTCAGAAGTGGATCACATGACAAATGTTTATACAAAGCCCAGTTGTGGAGGGCAAAACTGCAAAAGACTTGCACATTTTCTTGTTGAAATTTAGTATCAAAATGTCTCAATTTGTTCTAAATTCACCCTAATTTATCTTGCCATTTAGTCAGCAACTCCTCCCAACATTTCTGACTCACCTAAACTAAACCAAGTTGGGTTCCAGACACCATCAGTGACTGTTGGATGGAATTTTTGGTTTTTTTGAACACGTTCAAAATTCCAGAAACATGACAGAGGCTATGCAATTCACACGGGGATATTAAGAAACCTCACAAATATTATGAAATATTTTTGGAAACCTGCAACACAGGAAATAAATGATCAGAACGTTAAAATAAAGTTACTAGTAAAAATAAAATGTTTCCTGCGAAAGAGAAAAGGTAATTTAGAATAAAGTATTAGAGATAATTCTATTTAAACAGCCTGAGTGATGCTGCTGCTGATAAAGGTAAACAAAGGGACTTTTTTCCTGGTTTTTATCTCTGGCTGAGCCACCGTCAGCCTCGCCCTCATTTGATGGAGAGATTTAAAGGCTGCTGTCCTCCCCTTCTGCCTCTCCCCAGATGAATGTGATCTAAACAGCCACGTCTTCCCAGTGTTTTTTCACTGTGACAGCCTTTCTCATGAATTAAAAGAGGAACCCATTGATTTTCCCATTGCTTAAATTTGCAACTTAATCCCCCAGATATGTCTAGAATGTACTGCTCTGTCAATAAGTGGCACAGCCATGGACGAAAGACGACGTGGATACTCGCTGGAGGGAAGAGAAAGGAGAGGATGACAAGACAAAGAAGGGATGCTTGCAGCTAATGGTGATTTCTGCTTTTGCATTCACATCCTGCACCGTGCCACCTAAATTTGTAGTTTGACACTTAACACATCACCTAACTGCACCACCAAGAGACTAAAAAAAAAAAAAAAAAAACCAGCCTGTCTTCCAGCCACTTTATTCCACTTTGCCAAAAATGCAAACACAGCACATCGTTATGTTTATAAGGCTAATAAACCAATCACCATCGTACATCTGCGTAGTGTAACGAGCCATCCAGCATGGCCTTGCAGTGATCAAATGTCATTATATAACCAAAACCCAACATCCTGGAAAGAAGTTGTCTGAGATGGAAAAAGCACACTTGTCCCCTCGGAGCGAGAGCTTTGAGGAAGAAACGGGATATCACAAGTTCGCCCCTGGAGCAAACACGGCACAGAGCCCATGCCCTAATTCACAATAAGCATCATAATGTTCTCATCTGACTCCTAATGCACTCTATAAATCTGCGGCACTCTGCTCTACATCAGTGTAATGCCTGGTATTAACAGCCTGATTTGAACAGAGTGCAGCGTGGCCCGCGGGCCGAGCCGTGCTTTTAATTTCCACATTTACAAGATGAAAACGTATTACGGAAAAAGGCGAGAGACGTGGAGATCGAGGAAGGCATTTGACAGTTTCCTGAGGAATGGATGGACACCAAATACGGCGTAACACCGGGTGACCCTTACAGATTTCACCATCCTACACTGAGAGCTCTATCCCATAAGGCTCTGGGGTGGTGTGGCTTCTTGCCAGTAGCTGTGCTGTTGTTGGCAATGGATTTCCTCTGTGGCCACAGAACTTGTGTAGCCCATAACATGATACACATGAAGGCCAACAAGTATAGACTAGAGCACACACCACCACACGCATAGGCAAATACTCTGCACAGTGTGTACACACAACACACACAATTATGACAAAAAGCTCCTACTCTCACTATTCATCTAAACCGTGTAGGAAACAAGAAGGGGAACGGAGTACAATGTATCCTTGACAGGGTTCATCTGGTTCCAGTTTGGTGCAGATGCTCAGGTTTTATTGCAGAAGTCTTGTGTTTCATGGCAGATTTAGCTGGTGGTTTGGTTCTTCCACTCGCTGCAGCTCTAATGATGGCACATCTCTTGTAAATTGTGGCACACCAAAAGTAAACAGCAGTTTGTTGCTTAATTCTTCCAACTTTTGTTCCTTTCACTGTGGTGACCAAAGTATGTGATGTATTCACACACACACACAGCGGTTAGCTTAATGCACAGACAGTGCCTGGGTGGATAATTGAACTATGTGCTCGTCTGACTGTTTGAGCAGATCTGCTGCCGAGACTGGAACATTTAATTTTCACCTCATTTAATGCAGAGCTCATAACGGGTTAAGGTCTGTCAACACACTGAGTCGTTATTCAACTAAAATACACATTTCCAGCAACAAGTGTTGAAAGTTTTACATTTCTAAATTTAAAAGAAGAGATTTTTTTTTCTTATATTAAATATTATCACTACTAAATTATTACAATACAGATATGTTACCATTGCGTGGGTCTTTTTGTGGTTATTGGTTAGGTTTTGTAAGGGTTTCTTGTGTATTTGTTGTGAATGTTGGAGGTGTTTTGCTCTGTTCTTATGGTCATACAACTAGATATGGTCTATATTTTGTTAGTAATCAGCACACATTGTCACTCAGTAATAACCCTACCCAGTATGTATAGTCCCTTGTTTTACCCAAGTTTTTAGTCAGGTTTTCAGTTCTGCTGGTGCTTTAGTTTTCTTAAAAGTTCTGCTAAAATCATGAAAACAGCTCCCTATGTTTGAGTCTTGCTACTATCTACCAAATGAAAAATACTTTTTAGAATGACCAGAAGTTCAAAATGTCTCCAACCTGAATATTAAAATTAGGCTTGTGTTATAATTTACATTTCTGACAGAAATGAACATAAATGATATGTTTTGGATCAATCTTTCAATTTTCTGCCGTTTTGCTCACTATTACCTTAAAAAACACAAATCTGTAGTTAAAGCATATTCTGTAACATGTTAGCTTCCACATGCGCACACATCTATTTGCTTCCACTGTGTGTTGATGCCAGCAGCACACACAGGCAGCGTGTCTCCGTCTCAACACACAAGTGTCGCGTTGAGAGTCTCTTAACAGGCTCGTTTAGTCCTGATGGCTTAAATGATTTCATCACTATTAATGACAGGGACCGTGGCTGCCTGCGACGGGTTGCCAGATGCTCGGGGACCACTGAGCTTCCCGCTCTCTTCTTCTAACACCCAGCAGCTTTTCCTCATCCCCCCCTTCTGCTCAGTCTAATGATTGTCCTCTACATGCCCCCTACCACTCTAAATCTTCTGTCTTTTCCTCAGTTACCCTGCTCAACTATGGATACTAAAACACAATGTAATGGTTTAAGTGCTGTTATTTGCAGGGTCAGTGTGCTGCAAGGCTGAAGTCCATTCAGAAAGTTGTTATGAACATCTATACCAAGATATCTAAGAACAAACTGTTTTTTTTTTCTTTTGGGAAAGCCAACAAATCAGCTATCAGCCCAGTTCCCAAGTTACAGCCGAGGGCAGAGTTCAGATAAAGCAGGTCAGCTGGCATCAGATCAGGCTGCCCCAGATGTCTTTACTCCAAATGGAATCAAAACCTTTTGACAGCTGTAGATTTTTGGTACATGGAGCCTCAGACTTCGTTAGCTGTGCTGTGTAATTGTTAGATGCACAGAGCAGCTTTGTCTCCATTCATTGACATGATTTCCATTCATTTAGATAATCAACATGTTAAGTACCTTTTTGGTGTTCCATTTTCTCTCTTCTGCCTGAGCTCCTCACTTTCACAAAGTAATCTAATTCTTAATCTGAGTGTGTCTGTGTGTGTGTGTGTGTGTGTGTGTGCGTGCTGCTCTTTGTTAAAATCATAATACTTTTTTTTCCTGGTATTGTAATGCATAACCTTAAGATCATATAAACATAACTTACACATCCCTAAATAATTGAGCCCTTCAAAAAAAAAAAAAAAGATTCTTCAAAGTAAACAATTTGTGGTCTGGAGAAAACTAGAAATCACTCCCTCCACATGGCTATGAAAAATAAAGGCTCAGTCCTTTTTTATCAAGTTTTTGGGGTGAAATCAGCGACTGATTGCCAATTAAAAAAACTCCCAAATGTCACCGCCTGCTTTGTATTTCACACAGACTTTAATTACAGGTTCACTGTTAGAATTGTCAGGTTTGTTTTCTCAAATAAAACAACATAAATCATGTCATTTAGTCCCGCATATAGAAAAAACCTGTCCTATACCAAGGTGTTAGTATGAGTCCGTGTACAGTGTGTGTGTGTGTGTGTGTGTGTGTGTGTGTGTGTGTGTGTGTGTGTGTGTGTGTGTGTGTGTGTGTGTGTGTGTGTGTGTGTGTGTGTGTGTGTGTGTGTGTGTGTGCAGTTATAATTTCCCAGAGCCTAAACCCTCATTGATTCTGTTGTTCCTGTCTTCCCAAGAAACAGAGGTGGGATTATGCCTTTAACACGAGGGTTCTCATTGCAGATATTAGGTCATTAATTTCACAGGCTTACATGTGAAAATATCGACTCTTCCCAGACACCCCACTATATCCTCTATAGCCACGGTCTTAGATAAATACGTTTATTCCAGCTACGTAGTATTGATAAGACATCGACGAATTGTTTAGAGGACCTGATATGTTGAATCAGAGTTTAAATCCTGAGCTGCTAAATTGAATTTTATATGGGAAGATGTAGCAAAATTATAAAATAATCCTCATTAAATATCTTACTTTGAGTTTAAACATGACTAAAAGTTGCTCTAGTTGGGCTAACACTAGTCCTTAAATACATCTAAATTATAATGCAGCCAGTGTACAAGTTTATACATGAAGTAAGGAATAAATAATATGAATAATAGTCTCAGAATCAGACACTTGGATCACCAAAAAGTCAAACTGAGTGGGAAAATGGGTGCAGCTTTTTTTTTTTTGTCCCCACATAGCAGACGAGGGATGGGCAATCCTCGGGGAAAGAGTCGGGGAAGAAAAAAAGAGGAAAGGCTGAGAGTGTAAAGGTTGTCACAGACGAGTCACAGCACAGGACGAGCAGAAACAGAGAGTGGGAGTGCGTGTTCCAGCCTCTCACATCTGTTATTCGTTTGTACCGAGCTGGGAAGAAAATAGCAGGAAGCGTTATGGTGGTGGCGGAAGATAAAAAGACAAGAAGATTGAATAAAAAAACATGTGTCGCACATGCACGCTGGATGCGTCCCATGGATTATCCCCAGGAGATCCTGCCAGCCTGGAAAACAAGCAGTGGCTGTGTATGTATGTATGCAAACACAGAGGAAGAAAGGGATTCTCCCCATTCATAAAAACGCTTGACTTACAGTACACCCGCTCCCTCTGTCTGCACTGCACGGCAGATCAATGTCTGTGGCCTTGAAACACAGGTTTCCCACCAAACCTCCTAATTCTTTCGTTCTATTATTAAAGGAGCCAATTGATACGCATTGAAACATCCTTATTATTAACCAGTTCATCTCAGTACAGTTTTATCAAACTGACACTAACTTTGAACTATCTAAAGTCCCTTTACTCCCACAACTCTTTTAGTAAACATGCAAACCATTCTGTCTCTGCTTTAAATGCAGAGTGCACGTTTAAACTTCCACAGACTTCAGTTAGTTTAGGCTCAAAACATTTGCTTGTCATAAAAAAGACTAACGTGTGACCGCCAGAGCCATCTGCTGCCAATTCAAGATGTACATACAGGTATGCATCAATACTTCAACATTTTGTCTTAGAGTAGATTTCAACAATGCAGTAATTGCATTTGCACCCTGTAAACTTTCCTCTGAAAATGTCTACGTTTATTCCTTGCTACTTTAGCTCCTGTTACGCTGCCTCCATTAGATCACATCTGAGCTCCTGCTTCAATCAGCTTGTATCATTTGTCAGGCTAAGTGGTGGCATCTTGCTTTGTTCACTGCAGACACACCAGGTGTGTACAACAGATGCAAAAAATAGAAACAGATGCAACAGTCATCAAAAACGCGACATGACAATGCCAAGTGGCGGCCATTAAAAGCTCGTCACCGGCACACACGGTTGGACCTCCCATCGCTAACGAGCAAAAATGTGGCAGGACACAGACAGGTAGGAGTAATGCCTCTGCGATTATGCAAAGCATGCACGCGAGTGCACGTGCATGCATTTGTGCGTGTAGGACACGCCACTTTGGGCCCATCCCACAGCTCATTAACAGTAATAAGTGACTGCCGCCACCTCTTTTTTGTGTCAGCGGGGATGCAAGCCAATCAATGGGGTCATTTCACATCATAACGTCTTACCAGAGCACATTATGGCACTTGTTCATGGCTGGGAATGGCTGCCATTAGTGGCGTAGTCAGATTAGATAAGGGCTGGGTGGGTGAGGGGTGGGAGGAAGGGAGGGCAGATGGAAAGAGAATTAAAGAGGAGGAAGGAGGGAGGCGGATCAATATATGGATAGTTATGGAGATAAAATCACAATAGGGTGTCTGGGATAGAAAGCATTTTACAGACTACTGATGTTTTTGTTTTTTCCTTATGGGACTGAGATAAAAACATGTGCATGTGTGTGTGATGAAGTAGAAGGTGTGTTTTTTCTCTGGTCTTACTGTTCATAGCCATTTGTCTATGAATGAGTTCATTGAATGTGTGTGTGTGTGTGTGTGTGTGTGTGTGTGTGTGTGTGTGTGTGTGTGTGTGTGTGTGTGTGTGTGTGTGTGTGTGTGTGTGTGTGTGTGTGTGTGTGTGTGTGTGTGTGTGTGTGTGTGTGTGTGTGTATAGGTGTGTGTGCAAATTTGAGCACCGGAGAGTATAAATTACGGCGAGCTACTCTGAAGTCTGCCATGAAGGTGTGTTTGTGCGTGCTTTACTTTGGCATATGTGTGTGTTCAATCCTGTTTAATTACAGATCAGGCTCTGAGGCAGAGGCAAACAGGGCTATAATTACAGGAAACACCTCCTTTAATATTTTATGGAAATCTACTCAACGCGCACATGTGCACGTATATGTGAGCTGTAAGTCGAACGTATTTATTCAGCCTGTGAGGAGAAACAGGAGTTGAAAATTAGGAAAATTTGCTCCGAACGACTTCTCGCCTCGCGATCTTTTCTTGCCTTGTCTTTCATCCCTCCTCTACCCATCGCAGTCTCTCATTTCACATTTTGTGTTTCCAAATGGCTACGCTAAACGTCCCTTTTCCCCACTTTTGAACTGCTTCCCTCTCAAATATTTATGCTCCCTTTTACAGGGCCAAGAGACAGAGGGGGTGAAGAAAAAAGAGAGGGTGGGGGGTGGATTATATCTATCTATTAAAGATGAGCAACATCTCAGATGCATAAAGAGGGGAGATGAATAATCTTGCACAGAGATGGCAAGGTGTAAACTACAATTTATCACTTAATGATGTACTTCAGGGTGGGTTTGTTGTAGCAAAATAAATGCTAAAGCTAAATCAGGTTGTTTTGTGTTGGGCATCTTATTTGCTGTGGTTCCTTCTGCATTAAGGAAAAGTGTAACAACAGCTGAAAGTATGCAAGTGATGTCCATGATTGGACAGGAATTCATCTATTTGTTGATTTATTTAGTCTGCTTTGTGAATGTGTGTGTGTGTGTGTGTGTGTGTGTGTGTGTGGGGGGGGGGGTATTCCAGGGATCCAGGCACAGGCCAACGTGAACACATGTTCCCTCTTAGCCCACAGTGACACATATGTATGCATGCACACAGAGACACAAACAACGGCAATATGCTAACACTCAAACACTAAACCAGTGCCCCCAACTGCGCCTGACACACTGGGGAACTGGGAGCAGGCTTAGCTTGTTGTAGTATGCTTCACTATTCTTTGATATGCACCAGTCATTAAAAATAGATGGCGGGCAATCATTATGGGCATCGGAATTAATCTAATTAGCCTAGCGCGCTAGGCCTCTCGGATTTATGTGGGGGTTGGAGGGGGGGGGGGCAGTGCAAACAGAGCCACCCAGCCGCAAACAGTGTAAGCAGAGAAGGCTATGGTGCTACAGGGGGCTGCGGTGGCGGGGGCATAATCCGCCTTGACTTATTAATACGTGCAAACAAGATTTAGCTCCTTAAAGCAAACAAATGAAGCAAGTGCTAAGAGGGATGGAAGGGGAGAGGAGGGGGAGGGTGGTGGGGGAGTCTGAGAGTGACGGGGAGAATGTGCAAGGCTGAGGTAGAGCAAGAGGAGATAAATAATTTAGGCCTGGGTGGACTGTATGGAGAGATGCTGCTACTGGTGGTTAGAATGGAAAAAGGTCCAGAAAACGTTCACAGCTTTACCTTCACAAACATCACATTCTTCTTTTGTAGACTGTTAAAACTTCTTTTTTTAAGGCTTCAGCGAGTCATAACATGGATCATGATCTGCTGACTTTTAATCTCTTTTCAAACCAATACCAACATACAATTGCATATTGCTTTCTCACTTAAATAGATCACTGTAGGGGTCAGCGTGGACAGACACGAGTCCGTTATTGACTCTGGAGTCGATGAAGTGCTTAGGCGACAACCTCTTGTGACCCCTGCCATGGGTAATGACTGCTTCAAGGAGGCATTGGTAATAAGGAATAGGAAGCAGCATTCTTCCTCTCTTTGTTTTTCTTTCTTTTTTTTTTTTTTGCTTGTAGGCAAGTAAAGTTCCAGGATGAAGGTTCAGCTATCAGTTTGTCGATCTCCTAACAGTATGCTTGTTTCTATTCGTCTGCTTTAAGACCTCGAATAGTTCG
Organism: Callopanchax toddi; assembly: GCA_006937965.1. NCBI lineage: Eukaryota > Metazoa > Chordata > Actinopteri > Cyprinodontiformes > Nothobranchiidae > Callopanchax > Callopanchax toddi. Next base: position 1,873,825 of record SSNR01000018.1, read on the forward strand.
TTTACAGGGATTTTGTGCACTGTTTTGTGAGTGCTATATAATACAGTAGATATAGGTATAAAAAAGATATGTATTTATGTTTTAAAAAATCAAGAATATGAAGAAAAAACATTTGGAAAAACCTGAAGATGTTCAGATAAAATTTTGAGGGTGTAATAAAAAAAAACAATTTACTTGCTTAATTAATGTTTTTTCCAGCCACAATAAAAAAGATAAAGAAAAAAAATGTTTTGAAGTCACTCATTCAAAATCTATGCACAGTGATGAATACACACGAAAAAAGTGGAGGAAGTATCGCCTCAGGATCTGACTGGGCTGCAGCTGTTGGCAACCAGAGAGACAGAATTGTGAGAACATGCAGATTTTTAGTTAGAATCACACTGACTTGGTATGTGTGACACTTCAGTGAAAGCTTTTGCAGGACATATGGCTGGACCATGTAGGGAACATGATGTAATTGCAGACAAACTGTCCTGCACCTGTCATGCAAAATTTTCTTTTTGTGGTTTAGTCTTCATGTGCATGACAAAAATGTCCTGCAAATTTTTTGAACATGTGACACAAGAGCTAGACCTTGCAACTCGTATAAAGAAAATCAAGAAACCTGGTGAGAAACTCCCTCAGCAGCACGACAATAGAAGAAACTTCTGATTTTATGATAAAAATTTCAATCTAAATAACTTTTAAAATCCAAATTTTAAATTTGGATTATGAGAAGCATTCAGCTTTAGATATTTTAACTCACTTTTTTTTAACACGTCCGCTTTTGATCAGGTTTTTTAAAATTAAAGTTTCATTGTAGTAAATACACTAAATTTACCCAAATAAAACTGAAAAGCTGATATGTTTCTTTCAGTTGTTGTTGGCAAAATAACATCAAGAGAGCTTTTCACTAGTTTTAGCTTTTTCATCCATCCATCCATCCATCCATCCATCCATCCATCCATCCATCCATCCATCCATCCATCCATCCATCCATCCATCCATCCATCCATCCATCCATCCATCCATCCATCCATCCATCCATCCATCCAGTCTAAACAAGTCTACCAGAAGCCAACTCAGTAAACACAACAATCATACTGATGAGTAGGAAGCAACACAGGAAGTGAAGGTGACAGGGATGGAAGACATTCTTTAAACATTTTTGCAAAGAAAAGAAGAAGAAAGAAAAATTGGGGGGCTTTTCCAAAGAAAGGCTACAACTAAATAAAATAATCAGTTGTAATAACAGCTGTTCACAGCATCTAAATAAGAACGTAAAGAAAATTAAATGTTTATTTTCTCACTTAGCACAGAAAATGGTGCTGGACCATTCTTTATGAAAGGAAAGAAGATGATTGGACTCTTTTCAGTCACAGATTATATAAGGGATACTATGTAACTTTTTCATATTTTTGAATCTTTTCCTTGAGCCAGTATGTGCTAATATGACCCTTTACAGGGTTAATGAAAAGTCACTCTTCCCCATCTGGTGCTTGGATTTGGAATATCACGTTTGTAACTTCTGAGTCTCTGGTCCAGTGCCCTGGAAGTCTCGCAAAATCACACATCTCGCGAAGGTTAGGCTAACTGTTACACTAGTGCTGGAGTGTTTTTAGCTCATGATTCCTGCTTACTCCTGCAGGAGCAAAAACCACTCCTGTAGAAAGCTATAAAGGCTGAGGAGACATTTCAACAGCTAGATTTAGGTGTTTCTGAGCATAAACAATGGTGCTAACGTTTTTGTGGCAGTCATTTAAAACGGACACTAGGGGGAGCCAAAACAAGCAAAACTGCATAGTATGCCTTTAAGACAGCTATTCTTTGGATTTCATGTAAATAAATACGAGATCAGGAATGAGTCTTTCTTATTTTGGACTTTCCACTCCTTGTCATGAAGTCATATTTTGTATTATGATGCATATAATGAAGTATCTGGGAAGCAGTGCCATTAGAGTGCAATAGTCCAAGAAAATAATGTTCTTTTGTTTAAAGGATTAATTTTACTGGTAAAAATCCACATCTCAGTTTATTATGTGCTCTGATTCTCCTCCGAGTGAAGTCGTCTTTTCTTTAAGTCTTAAAAATGTCTGACATTCCTTCTTTAACCCTGTGACACTTTGAAACAAGGTCAAAGACAAAGACAATAGGAGGTGGTGTTTTTAACTTCTGAACCACATCCCTTGTGTCTACACTCATTAAAGGAACCAGAATTTAGATTTAACAGATTATATGAATAATAAACAGAAACATGATGATGATGAATCTACTTGCACAATTTTTGTAGGTGAAACATTTTTTGATGATGTCAGTTATTTTTGTAGGAAAAAATCATCAAAACTCTGAGTGAAGTGTTACGGTAGGTGTGAGGCTGAGAGAGGCTGAGAGACAATTTCACCAGCGCCTCACTCACACAAAAGGACATAATGGCGCTGAAAGCACAACGACTCAATGAAAAAGGAAAACTGTATTTCTTGGAATCCACTTACACCCAAATTACAGTGACATTCTTGGCAAAAAGCTCACAGCACAGAGGTAACACGATGTACTGTAGCAAAAAAGAACATTCTGGACATTTATCATGGCAATGACATGAAAGACAAAAGTATTCAAACACAAAAATGTTTTTTTTTTAAACAGATCAACTAAAGGAAAATCACGTCTGTACTTTTCAAGTTTTTGGAAGCATAAAACTCAATTTTTAAAAGGTTTTCTCCTCTTTTTTCCCTCTCTCCCTTCTGCCCTTCATCACCAGGTTAAGTTGCAAACATTAGCCAAAGGAATGAGGGAGGCGGTTTGGTAACACACCGTACCATGAGGAGGGAGACTCCAGCCCTCCCTGACATGCCCTGCACCGCGCTCCTCCCTGACCCCCACAGGCAAGCACTGCACTGCTCTTACAAACACCAAATGCAAGCAGATGATATAATTGTGCTCCCCTGTGCACGCACACACACACTTGCACACACACATATGTCTTGCTTCACTTCCCTCCCTCTGAGACTCTGCATGTGTCCTGTCATATCTCCTTCAGTCCATAATTGTCCCAACTTATGGCGTTTCTTCCTGCAAGCCTCAGTTTAGGGGAAGTGAAATCCTTCTAAGTGACTGTCACAATGCATCAGCCTCAGGCAAGGGGGCACACACACACACACACACACACACACACACACACACATACACACACAGAGACCCCCTCCCCCCACCCTCCTGTCCCAGGGCTGCTCACTATTCCTCACTTTAAGTGTTTTTCTTGCTGAGATGCTCCACTTTTTGTCCCTCCCTGTCACCTCATCTCTTATTTTAATGCCCTCCCAGCACAGTCTGGATGTTTTTTCTCTGCATCCCAGAGCTGGGTGATGGGAGAGCGTCAGTCTCAAGAGCACGCTTTTACCCTGCTCTCCATGCAGACCTTGTTCCCCAGACTGCATCAACCAGGAGCAGCAGCAGCTTCCCTTTGCGTCCAAGGGACAGTTGCTTTCTGACACACTTTCTGACACACACACACACACACAAAAACAAAAACACACAGAGAGGAGCCGAGGGTGACGGGGGTCGTGACCCTGACGTGTCACGGCCGTGTGATGCATGTGCCACTCCTTCTCTGCCTCTGACCTTGTTTCTCATGCCTCTGTCACACAACAGATAACACTCCCCTTTTTCCTCTTGTTGCACTTCACTACACACACAAACACTGTCTGCCTTTTCCTATCAGCCATAAAGAGTTCATTCTAATCTGTTGGTCAAAAACAATCTACTTTTTAAGGTGTAAGTTGAACACTACCTGATGGGTTTGTGTGTTTGTCCAGAGCTCTAAAGTCCAAACACATTCAGTTTTCTGTCATGATACAAAAAGTTAGAAATCTTTTTGAAAACATCTTAGATCTTAAACAAATGCTATTAAAAACCATAAATTGTGGTTTTAGTGGGTTCAAACAAGGCTCCACTTAGGGAGCTTAAGAAATTGATGAGAACTTTCTATTGTCTCATCCTTTACTTTTCATCTCAGTTAAAAAGATCTTCAAGTGAGACATGGAACATCTTCAAAAACCATGAAAAATGTCAGTTTCTTTCACTTGAAATTACAATAGGAGGTCTCTAATGGCCTAAAATGTGAATTCAAAATCAAATAATTCATATATGAAAAGGTCACCCAAACAAAATAGAGAACAAGAATTTGTAAAATAGTTCAGTCCTTTTGTTCTCACTCTTAAATCTTAAATCGTGCTGTAAAAGAATCCAAACTTGACATCATTTCTGGGTCTTATTACTTGTTTCTGAAACATTGTGACTTCTAGTTGGAACAAACCATCTTTATGTTGATGCAAATTATATTTAACAGTCAGACTGAGCAAAAATGAGCCAACACCATTAGAATGTAATTAAGACAAAGTAACAGAGATAAAAATGTCTCTGTGACTAATAGAAGGGGGCTAAACAAACTCAAGGTGATGTAAGAATAATTGACAAGCAGACATTTAAACTAAGCAACTATGTGTGTGTGTGTGAGAGACTATGTGTGTGTACCAGTGCTGTTTTCTGTTAGCCCTGTCACAACTGGGACTGGCATGCTCCGGAGCATTTTATTGTAACTGTAGACGCATCGGTCACCCATCAACCTTTCATCAACCAATCATGTGCAGCAAGGGGAGGAGGCACCCAGGAGGTCTGGCAGAGACGGACTCTCAGCGGGGGAGGAGGAGGGGGGACGGGTGGTCACTCAGTCATCACTTGGATGCACTCCGACTCTTTACGTCTGTGTGTCTCTGCGTGTGTGCGTGTGTGTGTGTATGTGAGGGCAGGAGAAGGTCAGTTACTGGTCACCAGATGTTAACTGTTTGGGATGAACCGCAGAAAGCACAAAAAAAGAAGGGGACTGTCTCCTCACTCCCAGCTCTACGTCTCTCCCATGCCTTTAAGCGAAGGGTGATAGTGGAGCAGACACTAACAAATCTCAAACTTCTGGCTTGAGGCCTTGACTCTGAAAGCAGACTGGTTCGTAAGCCCAAGCAAAACATATGGCTATACACACACACACACACACACACACACACACACACACACACACAGCAGACAGAGGCAGCAGTGACCCTCACTGACGCTCCGCTCTCTTGTTTGTCATTAAAGGACGTTTACTCCGCTGGAATCCACTGCTGCGGTTAGTTCGTAGATGCAGAAGTCATTACCTTTGCTTCACAGGAGGAGGAGTTTTCAGTACCGAGAGCCGTTCAGGACCCTGTCACTGTGTGTGGCCTTACAATGTGCAGGCTACTGCTGCTCTGGATATTAGCTCTTCTGTATGTCGGGCTATTAAATACTGATCCCCAGCCGCATACACACACACACACACACACACCTATACCACTTCCTTTTCAGTCTCAGGGACAACATTACAGTTTTGGCTGGTGAAAATTGTGTGGGCTACGAGAAGAAGGAGAGAAAAAAAACATGGCTCTTTTCAGGTGAAATCCTCCAGCTGGACACAGAAACAGTGAGCGAATTGAGCACGTTTGACTGTGCAAAACGAGGGAAGGAGGTGTAAAGGATGCATTGACAGGGGAAGAAAGGCAAAATCTGAAGCAACAAGAGAGGTGTGGAGGGGATAAAGAAGGAGAAGTTGAAGACTAAACTGTAAAATGCAGGAAAAAAGGGGGGAAAGTGGAGAAAGAACGAGCAGCTGGACTGTTCCTGCTAATTCAGCACTTTAACAAATCAATGCCACTTGAGGAGTACAATCCGCATCCTGAGCTCAGCTAGACGCATCAGTGAGACTGTAGGCGTGCTAGTGTGTGTGTGTGTGTGTGTGTGTGTGTGTGTGTGTGTGTGTGTGTGTGTGTGTGTGTGTGTGTGTGTGTGTGTGTGTGTGTGTGTGTGTGTGTGTGTGTGTGTGTGTGTGTGTGTGTGTGTGTGTGTGTGTGTGTGTGTGTGTGTGTGTGCCTGGAGGGTTGATGATGTTGGTGTGAGGTCGTCCACACTAGTCCACATTAAGGTCCAGTAATGTGTTAATTTATAACTCTATCACCCCAGACGCCTGTATTATCCATCTGTGTCACACGCTAGGCCTACGATATCTATCATCCAGAGGGGGGGAGAAATGGCCGTCCTGGAGCGATTAAGCCACTGGTTGCACAAAATCTTCTCTTTTTCTATTTAGCTTCGTCTATTGCATCCATTCACAATCTCTTCTTTTTTGGTCTCAGCGTCCTCCTGAGTCTTGGTGATCGTTTAGGCTTCGATGGACCTCTTGGTCCCATTTAGCCACTGGAGCGCTGACATTGATGTCTACGCAAAAAATAAGCTATAAACCAGTTTTTTGCTGGGAAGTAACAGTTAGTGACAAATTGTGAACAGCCTTCATAAGAAGTTCTAAAAGTCATCTTGTTTTTGAGGGTTCTCAATGTCCTCACTTGAGCTGCAGGGTCTTGTTCTTGTGTTACTGGAATTCCCCACCTGTTTGAAAATCTGTATGATAAATTTGATCTTAAATAGTTGCAACATTGAGTCATAAAGTGCAAAAAATGCAACATAGGGAGGGGTTTGGACCAGATTGCAAATTAAATTAGAGTAAATAAAGAATCGGAATAAATTGCAAATTTTCAGACGCCATGTACCCCACGTGACCCGGCCAAATACAAAAATTTTCAGGAAAATGCTGAGACTGAAACTGAAAATTTGCACATTTTCTCACAACTTGGTCCAACCGCCCAGCGAGTTTCTGGCGTTACCCAGATTCAGTTTCTTTCTGCAGCTCTTACAGCTCACACCAAGGCTGCTTAATTATCTGAATTACACTCCAGCGTGACTTTTGTGAACTCAAAATGTGTTTTCACTCACAGGAGATTGACAAAACAGATTGTAAGATTATATGTTCAGACTTGGAGTCAAACGGCTTGTGAAAACTCACTGATACTTCACCCGTCTCTTTTTGCTGTAACACTACAAGCATCGTAATTTTACAAGTTTCCCCCACTGACTGAGAATTAATGCTGATTTTTTTTTTTTTTTTTACAAAATATTAAATTACACGGGAAGTAATTTTTTTGCTCTCTTTTCTGCAATAAATTACTGTTGTCAAAACATGAAGCCACAACATAATGTATTCATTGAGTAAATCCAGCAGTGTGTGTGTGTGTGTGTGTGTGTGTGTGTGTGTGTGTGTGTGTGTGTGTGTGTGTGTGTGTGTGTGTGTGTGTGTGTGTGTGTGTGTGTGTGTGTGTGTGTGTGTATTTGTGCATGTTTGTCAGTTTGCATTTGTGCAGGTAGCTCACACACACTTTGTCAGGAGCAGCAGGAACTAATAACACACAGGGGTAAATGATCGATACTCACCCTCTTTATTCAATTTCACTACATTACTACCATCAGCGCACACGCACACACACACACACACACACACACTCATTTTTATGTAAATGCAATGACATTTTTATCAAATCTATTCTCTTGAAACAAAAGGCTCTAAGTGGATGTCTATTAGATCATGGAGGTAAGGAGGTGGGCATTTACCATCAGTCCGACTCAGACACAACCTCGTCTGCCGTGCAAAAGCCTTTGAGTATACTCCACTAACTTTCACACCCTCAGTCCTCTTTCTGCTTCTGTCTGTCCCCTTCAAACCCTCCTTCTTCCCTGGTGTAACACCCCCTCCCTCTAACACACACACAAACACACACGTCATTCTTATCAGGCGGGAGCACATTTGCCACTTGCCTGCGACACATAATACGGAGCAGGCAATCAACTTTGGCTTGACATGTATTTGCTCATCTCTGGGACTCACGCACACGAGGGGTGAGGGAGAGGGGAGCCTAAATTAACACTTGACATTCAATACGGTCAGGCCCTTAATTGGCCGGGGCCTTCCTGAGAAGGCAATTTTCTATTCCCCAAACTGCCCCCGCGCAGCAGCATGTGCCAGTGTCGTCTGTGTACGTACGTCTTTGTGTGTGTGTGTGTGTGTGTGTGTGTGTGTGTGTGTGTGTGTGTGTGTGTGTGTGTGTGTGTGTGTGTGTGTGTGTGTAGGGGAGAAACTGTATCTGTGTGTAAGTATGTGCCAGAAAGAGAAGAGAGGAGACTAAGTGTATGCATATATCTGTGTGTGGCTGTGCGTGTCTGTGTGAGTCCGGGCCCCTGTCCTGAGAGAGGCCCTCTGGTCCCTTCCCTCTCTCTAATGAGGCTGGATGAATTAGCGCTACGTGACATGATTTGAGCAGCGGTGGCCTCCCTCCTCCTCTCCTCCCTCCCTCCTTTCCTCCCTCCCTCGTCTTTGTCCTTCTCTCTTCCCCATCCGCCCGGTCCTTTTTCCTTAAAGCAGTGACAGGCATCTGGTGGCCGAAAAAAGTGCCAGGAGCACGCCTGCGGCTCTCGCCTTTTATGCATGCTGCTGCTGCTTTATATCATGCATGTACACACAAACACACACACCTATGTAATCTACACAAAATGAAACACTTTTCCCCTCTCTCACACAGACACACACACACACACACACACGCAGACAGACTTGCACTTCCCCGCGGATTCAGTTACAGTTGATGTTATTACAGCTTTCAACCTGAGAGGTATTAGGCTTCCTTTAACAGATCTGACAGCATTTACAACACGGGCGAGTCGACGCCTCTAATCGCCTCTGTGACTTCAGACTATTACCAATTGATCTCCAAAGAGAGCCTCCTCCTCCTCCTCCTCACCTTCTGACTGATGCACAGGGCTGTCGGCTCCTTTTCCTCTTCTTTGTCATAATGCGCCGACTTTCTTCGCTGCTGCATCCTGTAAACTCGACAGCTCCTCAGGCTCTCTCATGTCACACTTTTCAACAAATATCACCGATAACCGAGCCGCGTCTCGTTAATCAGGTTCACTGCGAGCCCTCACGAGGCCTTGTTTCAGCGACGAACGAGATGACGAGTTCATCACTGGAAAGGCGGAAAATTGGATTAAATCTAGGCAATAAACCCTTTTTTTTTTGCCACCTTTTACAAACTCAACTGATCAACAAGCGGTGAAGTAATGGCCCGGATAAAGCAAACAAAAGCTGCTCTTTTAATTTTTTTTTTCGTGTTTGGAGAAAACATATCAAATGGATTAAATGCCATGAAATATTAAATGCCAGTCAGAGTCGCACGCATCACGCAGCAGACAAAGCACTTATCGTCGGGTGTGTTTCCCGACAAAAGGGAAGATGCAGCCCAGGCCATTAACTGAGAAAACATCAGCACAAAGAAAATCAAGTGTTTATGTGAGGCTGCAGGCTGCTGAGGGAACAGCACAAATACATCTTTAACTTTGAACTCGCAAAATGTACAAGAGTTCTCACTTTGTCCTGATGTTTGGGACCAAAACTGTCACTTTGATAATGTCACCGTTGGTGCTAAAAGCGGTGGCCTCACAGTCCTGGCTGGGTGGATACAAGTTCACAGCAATATGTGTCTATATAGATCTTTTAATTAACTTGATAAGAATAACTTTTTTTTAAAAAAGAGGTGTGGATCTGCCTAATATGTGAACAGCTCATACGTTTCAAATCAGCAATCTGAGGGGATCACATGCTAATGCAAAGCTATCCTTCTTCCAGTCCAGCCCACACATACACAGTTACACACGCAGCACTGTATCATGCATATACACACACAAAAAATGCACAAAAAGAAGGGAAAACAGCTACCCGGAGTCTCAGCTTGCCAGAAAAACACAAGCTGTGGGATGCCAGGGCAGCTGCGTTTAACAGTGGCCATTAAATGTTATTAATCCAACAGCGCAAACATCTTTACAAAGTCAGCAGAGAGCGCAAACAAATGCTCACACGTGTTGCTTTAACACTTTGCTCGCTACAAAAAGTAGCCGACGAGTGAACACGGAGGTTTAGAGGGGCGGTTTGCACAATCTGAATTAAGAAATATGACGAAGTGTGCCTGTACCTGAAAGGACTCGACATATTTAGGTGAGTGTGTGTGCGTGCATGTGTGTGTGTGTGTACGTTGGCTAAAAGCCTACCACAGCCCGTACCACTAGCCTCCCTTCTCCAGAACCACCCTAAAATCCTCCCTGGGCCTTGAGCAATCAAATCCCCTTGGCAGGCTGGAAACAGAACAGAGCAGAGAGGTGAGATAGAGAATAAAACATGGGAGTTGGGAGGGGAAAAGGGAATGAAACAGGAAAAATAGATTACTGCCTAACATACACATGGGCACAAAAGCTTTGCATCAAGAGATGGAACTAATCTTGTCGGTGAACACTTCTCCACACATCGCGAGTGGACTGTGAAAACGCGTGTGTTACCTGTTAGGAAAACCATTTTCTTTCAACAACAACTTTGGTAATTTGCCAGCAACATCTGAAACGCAAACACAAGAGGAGTACATGTGGAGCTGCAGGAGAAAGAGTCAACTGCAAGGCCCGAACAAAATTACCATCATTATCCATAACCATAAACAAGGCTGATGATGATGATGATGGTTTTAACAATAATAATAGCAATTCAGCCTGAGTGCTTTTTCACATAACAGTGACAACATTAGTCACATCGCCAACAGAAAAATGAAAGGCTTGGTGCCTTAAGAGCTCCTCTCGGTTGCCACTGCTGATGGGGCAAATTGGCAGGCAGAGCCGGCGCGCAGAGGTCCTTAAAGACGGATGTAAAAATAGTAGGCTGTCGATTTGCCCGCTGCCACTGGCGCGGCTCCAAGGAAAACACAAAAACAGGAGTTGAGGAATAACAGGAAAAGGGAGAAGCCACGGTGAAAGTATGCCCAAGTTCCTGTCACTTAGCGCGGGTCACACCTCATGTCACCTTCCTCTGGACGCACGACGGGAAAGAACAGCTTCTCACAACAATGCCTCGGCCATATGGTTTTAAAATACCACATGCACGGAATTCATCTCCTCCTCCTCCTCCTCGCTGTCTTGTTTGAGTTAAGTCACTAATCTGTGATTATCCACACTGCTGGTGGCCCGGTCACCGAAACCGACAGTAGCCTCCAGCTCTCGGCAACCCAGTGACCCACACTTCACTGTTACACACACACACACACACACATACCATTACACACACAACTACGCTTCACCCGTTCATAACACAGACCTGGGTGACAGCTGCTGCATTCCTATCGTGTCAGAGTGTGTGTGGATGTGTGTGTGTGTGTGTGTGTGTGTGTGTCTGCCCCCCCCCCACATCATTAGCCAGTGGTGGGGTGGTGACATCCTGAGCGACTGGCTCTTCAAACACACACTTCCTCACACTTCTCCCAACCTCAGGAAACCGCCCAGAGACAAATGACTTACAGGCGACTTTTGACAAAAATGTGGAGATTGTAAAA
>SSNR01000018.1:1911245-1922287 GCA_006937965.1 Callopanchax toddi
TTAGTAATCCCAACCATACAGTAAGAAATGGCCTTTTTACAGTTGCAGCACGCAAACAATTTGGGTCTAATTAGTGCCGGGCTTGTTTGTGCAAATTGGAAATGTGTGATTTGAATTAAAATATGGTGAAGGGTTTTAGTTCTCAATTAAAAGAAAAAAAGTATGGGGTTTTCACCTTTGTTGGGGCTCATACGAAAGCAATTTAGCCTACAGAGGAAAAAAGAAAGAGGTAGAGGAAGAGAGAGGTGGTAAAACTGACAGAAGGAAACAGAGACAGAAAGAAAGAAAAAGGGGGAGGGAGATACATTCCACTTGGCCCAGAGTGAGAGGCTCTGTGGGTGTCTGAGGGCCCTCACCGACAGTAATTGCTTCCATCTCGTACACGGTCACACTTGCACTCATATGCACAGTTTGCTGTGTAAAAGAAGACACCTAATCATAAAAATCTACTGTTAAAAACAGTAAGATGATTGTTTACAAGCATAAATGTGCATGTAAGTGTCTTAAGTTACCCACTGTACTCAGGTTTTATTATCAGGGCTCAGTGCGTGACTGGTGTGGGATGAAAACTCATCCAGCCAACCCTGTACCAACCTGAGAAAATCAAAAATGCATCTAAAATAATAGGTTTTGTTAACTAAAACTTATTTAAAATGTTTGCTTTTGTGGAGCTACAAAGTAAAAAGAGTTACTGGCTAAAGCCTCTGCAGAGAAGAGTGTTGGGGTAAATGCTACTCAGCAAGTCATCGTAGGAGTCGGCAGGTTTGACATGCTTTTTGTTTTTTGACTACTGCAGAACAGCTTCCTTCACATGGGTGTTCCACAGGGATCAGTTCTAAGACCAGATATTTTTACTATATATCAACGATCTTGGGGCTAGTCAAATTATAATTCCCATCTTTATGTTGATGATACTGCGGTGTACTCTGTTACAATCATTTAATACTGTTCAGCATTCTGTCCAATTCCAGACTGCATTAGGTTAAAACTAGACAAAAAGTTTTAGCATTTTTAGGCTAAAAGCCTATCTATTGCAGAGGATTATGTCAAATATTTCAGGGAACTGCCCAAACTTTTAGCTGTATGAATTATTTTGTGGATACATGATTCTCACAAGTTATAACTCAGTAAATAAATCAGGTTTTCTAATGAAATAGGATTTAGAAGCAGTGTTACAACAAGGAAATAATCAACCAGATACAAATGTCCTTAATATTTCTGCTACTTTTATACACTTAAATTTTTAAAGATCTTTTAAATTAGGTTAATAAAGTTAATACATCTTTATACAAGTTTTTTTAAAAGTTACATTTTTTTATATAAACACATCTTCCTCATGCATCTATCTCATAAAGGTATTACTTTCACTATTTCTTGCTGAAAAATGCACACACTAGTGATTACTAGAAGTGGGGTATCTATCTATATGTAGATATATAGATATACAGATATAGATATGCCGTGCCACATCAGTATGAAAACATGGTTGTAGTGAAAGATTCAATGCTTAGGGTTCGGATTCTGCTGGAGCTCTGCAGGTAATTTCATAAAACTCCTGATTGCAGTTAGTTTACTAAAAAAACTGAGTGTGTGAGAAGTCGAGAGTGAAAACAGAGAGATAAAGAGTGAGTGTGTGTGTGTGTTTGTGTGTATAAACAATATGCCTGTGTGTGTTGAGCAACCAGCTCAGCATAAAGAAACCAGTAAAGTAAACGTGTTTCTCCTTTGAGGCGTTTCCATGTTCATGATTTAGAGATTCAACCCCAGTTAAATAGGAAGCAGAGAGAGAAAATCAAAGGTGATTTTTTTTTTTTTTTGTTCAAAAGCACTGGAAGTATTAGTTAACTGCACTTTAAAAGCTAAGTCCTAATGTATCACACTCTCTATTGTTACGTGAGCATTTATTGGGTTTTTTAGAGATTTTTTGTGTTTCAAGATAGAGAGATCTAATTTCCCCCCAGTGGTAGTTTAGACACAGTTACATAGGAGTAAATACTAGTTTTGACATATTTTTTGAGCATGCAGTACCTTTTGAAGTATAGATGCTTTTGGTATAAAGTTTTAGAAAGTATCTGCATTGCTTTAGATTATTTAAAAAATGGACATACATTTGCATAAAAGAAGCACATTTATCTGCTCCTATGCTTTTAAGAATATTAGAAACTTGAAAAATATCCTGTTAAGGTACATTTAAAACCTTTGATAAATTTGTAATTCATTTGCAATTGCGATTAAAAATTTGTAATAAACTGACAGCCTTAATATAACTTTGTATACGTAAGAAAAATGATCAAATATGACAAAAATTGAATGCTACGTTTAGAGTAAAATGAGAAGAAGATGACCTTTAGTTACTGATTCAGAGAATAAATTGTCAGTTCAACCTGTTACAGTCACTTCATACAGGAACATAAAGCAGAGCCTTTACTGGGTTCTAGTGGAGTTTAAGCAGCAGATGAAGTGTGTGTGAAGGTTCGAGGTTCACAGCGTTAATGTGAGTGGGACCACTTGAGAACGTTAACATGGCAAGTTGAAAAGGTGTGTCAGCCACTAAAATGAATGGAGTTACAGCGCTTACCACACACACACACACACATGCACAGAAAGACACACACTTTTACATCCGCCCATGGCTCCCACCTGAGCAGTAATTTTAATGACGGTGAGCCTGTGTGACTGAATTGGCTGAGCTCACAAATCAAAGGCATGTGGGGTCGAAGATTTCCAGTCAAGTGGCAGAACAAGAGTGCACATGTACAGTATGTAAGCTAAGCAGGTGTGTGTGTGTGCATGCATGTGTGTGCATGCGTGTGTGTGTGTGTGAGTGTTTAAGTTACAAAACAACAGAGAGAAGGACTTGACTGCCCTCTTCTGACTTGATCTGATCTTTGGGGAATTTAATATTTTCATTAGAGAGAGTAAACAATAAAATAAAGAACTTTTGATTGAAATTAATCATTTTAATATCTTTGGTCACAACACGCATTCTGTAGCCTCGGTGCAGAGGGCTCATGGGAGAAAACGGCTTCAGAATGGAGAGTGCTGAGTGGATACATGAGATCTGAGGGCTGTAGGAGTGGCTGTCACTTTATCTGTTGCCACAGTAGATAAGGTGGAGAGCAGCAGCGGTGCAGGTAATGATGCTGGGGCCACTGGAGTGGAGGGGAGGGGTCTCTGGTGCTTTTGTCTGATCACATCACACACACTTCTCCCACAGCAGCTCTTCTACACACACACACACACAAGCTATGTATTTAAAAAAAACTTAACTTATTTCATAACTATTCTTTGCATCCCTTAATGTCATCAATTTTTGTCACCTTTATTGCAAAAAAATTTAAAAGAAGAAAATATTTGCAGCAGTTTTAAGCTCACTTTTAGTGATCATTTAAAAAAGGTTTTTTATCATGAATTCAAAGAACTTTTATGACTGGTCTCTTTCTGGAAAGAGCATATTAACAACAGACTTCTCCTCCTGCAGCACACATTCTATACCTTCAGCATGTGCAGCACACTGCTCTAACCAATGTGATGGTTCTCATCTATCTTGGTCTGAGACACTGTAGTTTGCTCTCTCTCTTTTTTAATTTGTCACCTTTTTTAGGTTTCAGCAATGTTAGAATCTATTTGATAAATTAAGATGGTGTTGTCAACGATACAGAACTGATTTAAAACTGTGCAGCTGTGTAAAGTCCTTGAGAAATACCATCTTTGAGTTTGAGTTTGGTTTAACCTGCAAGGAGAATCTAGATCTAGACTTAAAATTGACTTTGAAATAAAAAAAATAAATGCAGATATAGTCATTTTAAAACTTGAATGCATGCTAGATATTAAAGGTTACAATATCTCACTTGAATTTCCCTTTATTCCTGCATTAATCATGTGAGTTCTCAAATTTTGCAGAAATCTAATAACAAATCATCCCTTTCTGTCTTTTTTTTAGAAACTGTTTTGGTCACCCTGAAAATGAACAAGAACAAGAATTTCAAAGCAAGTTAAACACCAAGGCTTATTTTCCAAAGCAAATTAGTTTAATCAATACATTTACTGGCTCAAAATGTTTTTGCAAATATTTTATTTATTTATTTTGGCGGTGGGATTGGGGGGTTGAGGCAGAAGATTTGTAAGAACTTCCTTTTGCATAAATTTAAAGAGAATCAACAAGAAGTCCCAGCCAGACCATCTGATGACCTCAAACTGGAATTTGTCAACAAATTAAAATAAAAAAAGAATTTGTCATCAAAAAAAGTCAAAACACAACAATTGTAAATTAAAGCTCAAGTTGAACTGTTAACGCTGAACTAAAGAAAATATAACACAACCTCCAGCATCCATCACACATCAAGGCCTGTGAGCTGACTGACGTGGCTGATTCTTTTTTATTATTATTGATAAAATATTATTTGGTAAATTTAATAGCTTCGAACTGCCGGTTGAGAAAAAGTAAGTGGACCACACTGATTTATATAAACATATTTTCTTTCTCTGCTCTTAAAACATAGAACAAGCATTAAATGTCTATTTTTCTGGCTGTTATTTAGGTGCTCTACTTGGCCTGACTTCAATGTTTGGCAGTCAGGAGCACCTCTAAGGAAATCTAATAGGAAATTAGGTTCAATACTGCCACCCCCACCTCACGTAACAAGTAACACTTTAGAGGTTTGAGAGAAAACAAAACAAAAAACTTCATGAGGCGTGCGCACATGTTTGTGACAATTTAGCGCTTTTTATTTTAAAAAGTCACAAATTTTCATCAGGACGAGAGACGCACAGAGGATTATTATAAGGCTGAAGTAAAGTCTTACAACAGCAGCCTCCACTGTCCTACACCTAACCCTAAACCACTGGTGTTTCCGCGTGCAGCGCTGGAGAGGTTTGTGGTGCAAACGGATTGCGATCCAGTAGAAACAAGGCCTGAAAGGACATCGGAACACAGTTAATCTAAACAGCATTTCCTACACTGGGCCATGGCTGCATGGACCTAGCCAAACCCACACAGCGTATGCTCACCATCAGGAGCGGTTGTGAAAATGGCTGGGTCAATTTCAATTAAGAGGAGAAGGAGACAAAAACAAGCACTGCTAAACAAAAGAGACTGTGGGGAGGTGGAGGGGTCCATGAAGGAGGGATGGAACCCAAACAAACTAAAAGATGAAGATTAGAGTGCATGATGGGGATGGTTAATGTGTGTGTGACATTCTGAAACATCCACACAACAGCTATCCCTCACACACACACACACACACACACAAACGCTGCTGCAGAGTCCTTGCATGAAGCCGCCAAAAAGGCCCAAACAGAGGGATTAGCTGAACACAACACTAACGCTTTGGCCTGTGGCTGCAAAAAGGAGAGAGAAAACACTGTAAACTGTTTACAGGGGAACACGGGGTTACGGCTCGGTATGTGTGTGTGTGTGTGTGTGTGTGTGTGTGTGTGTGTGTGTGTGTGTGTGTGTGTGTGTGTGTGTGTGTGTGTGTGTGTGTGTGTGTGTGTGTGTGTGTGTGTGTGTGTGTGTGTGTGTGTGTGTGTGTGTGTGTGTGTGTGTGTGTGTGCGTGTGCATGTGTGTGGATCTGTGTTTACAGTGCAATATTGTGGCTTTTGTTATGGATCCGCTCCTCTCTGATTGGGACAAGATCAACAAAGACACAATGCAATATGTGCGTTCACACACAAATACAACAAAACGTTCAATTCACAGTATGGGAGCTTGATGAGGAACTACACAAACATGTGTTGAACGGTGCACACGCTAACACAAGCCAGGGCTACAAGTCCAAACACAGACTGACCAAATCAGACCTTTATTTAGGTTTAGTTCATTAGTTTAATGCTTTAGTCTTCTGTTCATATTCTTTTTACAGTATGTGTTGAGACTGACTCTTAGCTATTACTACACTGACTTTGAGCTTAAAGCAGCTATGTGGAGCATTTCAGCAAGAGAGCATTTTTCATCCAACGTACCACAACCCCTCCCAAAACATCCATAGCCCCACCTCTACATGCATGTGCACGAGGTCTCACTCTGGTTTCAGCTCCTGTTCAGACTGTACGACTGCATCGCAGGGTTCAATCATTCACAGCTCACAATTCATGTTCTCACACTGTACGATGTTCTGATGATACCTGACTGTCATACTGTGCTTATGAAACACGTCACTCTTGAACAGGAAGCTGCATAGAAGCAGAACTCGGAAATGACACTCGGTCCAGAATGGAGTAAACAGGAAGATACGGAGCGTCCTGGGTGCGTGTGGCCCCCACCTCTACAGGTTTGCGTGAACGCTGACTGACATCCGACAGTGTGAGAGCTTCAATTCTATTGGCTGAAAAAGTTCGCCAGTCAGACAGAATTCAAAAGAAGAGAGGAAGGAGGGACTTCAGAAGAATAACAAATGTTGTGGAACCCGTATATCTTAGAACTAAACTATCATTTAAAACATTTTGTGTGTAGGTCACTCCACTGATCCCTTCCAGTAGTGTGTGAATGTCTGATACTTGTTGTTATTAGACAAACCAAACCGTCCACATAACTTGTTGGATCATTAAAGCCTCGTAGCCAATGCAGCAAAGAAATCTGGATTTGAGTCAAACGCACGCTAGCTAACGGTTTTTGCCTTGACTCAAAGGAGTAAAGCTGTGTCGTGGCTACACTGTAAAACAATTAGCTTCTACTGCACATAGGAGCAGCTACAGTAGGAAACTAAACAAGTAGGCAGGGTTGAACAATATGGAGCTACTCTGCAGTGTGTGTGTGTGTGTGTGTGTGTGTGTGTGTGTGTGTGTGTGTGTGTGTGTGTGTGTGTGTGTGTGTGTGTGTGTGTGTGTGTGTGTGTGTGTGTTAGTGAGTGACAAAGTGCTCTGATTGTACAGACAGAGTGGCTGTGTTTGATAATGGTTTCCATTAACCTGGGCTCAGCTGAAGGACCTGTGAGACTCTCTATTCATCTCCCTCACATTTTCTCCTCCCATCTCTAACTCTGTCACTCTCACACATCACACAAGAACCCTTTACAGCGACACAATCCGGAGGAGAGCTTCGGTCTTTCATTGTGTGACGGTGGGCAAAAGGGTCAGAACTTTCTCAAGAAGCCTGAATAGTCTCCAAAGCATTTAGCTTACCCAAACCATTAAGACGTCCTTCTGCATTATCCGATGAGTGAACATCACCCCGACACATACACAGAACCTTGTGTGTTTGAATGCATCTTACGTTCTACAACAATAAAGCTTACAGCCAAGAGAGCAGAGGAGAGGGTTGAAGAAGTGTGGCAAAGATGGAAGACACCGAGGGAAATTTTTTTAAAGCCTCTTCTTTTCAGAATACCATCTTTACCTGGAGACTCTTTATTAAAGCAACATGTGTAAAGCAGAAAGCTCCTCTGAGATGGTCTGACTAGGACTAAGATGAGGACATGCACAGCGATGGTTAGAGCAAAAGTATGTCATGCAGTAGTGAATGGGAACAGGGGAGGTAGTGGAGCAATTATTACAGCGAAGCCATTAGTGTGTTTGTTATCCTGCAACAGGATACGTGTCATAAAAGACATGCAGTAATACAAAAAAATATGAAGAACTGCAATGAATGTAGAGAAGAGCAACGGCTGAGGTTTATAAGGCGATCACAACAAGGCCTTTAAAGTTCAAATAGTTTCAGTGAGTGTCTTTTACAGATTTAAAAGTTAAACATAAATGTATTTGGCATGTCCATATGTATAATCATTTTCCTGCACAATACCCAAGCACTTATTTGAGCCACATATCTTCTTCTGTTGAACTCCTCTGCCAACCTGAGTTTTGGGAGTTTTTGAAGATGTGGACGGAAAGTTGGTGATGTGGAACAAAAAAGGATGTTTTAATATTTTTAGATTTATTCAGCTTTGTATCAGTCAGGAATGAATCAGATGTTTAATTGCTTCCTGAGATGGAAGAAAAATGAGTTGAATCCACAGCAGTCACAGCTACTAGGAAGTGGAACAAAGTACAGAAATTTGAGTGGTTGTTTCACATCAGCCAGGCTGTGTTTGCTTTGATAAGTGGAGCTGATGTTCAGAATGTTAGAGTATGTTATGCCAGCAGTTGTCTGAAGTGTTAAAACACAGAAAGGAGGAAGGCTTCTGGTCAGAAAAAAAGCTTTCAAAAAGTCAGATAGTTAAAGAATACAGGGTAAAAGACAAACTGTGTACAAAGTGAAGTAAATTAGAAAAAGATATGAATAGTAGAAATGTAAAAAGTCACATTTCTTAAAGTTAATACTTATATATGTATTTCTGGACACTATAACAGGTTGCTTCTGTACCTTTTTTCAACATTTTAGAAAAAAGTCACCAAATCTTTAAAAATATATATCGATATGGGGAAATTTACACCTATGCTCTATATAGCACCCAACAGAAAAGAAGAATGTAGTTTAAAGAGGACCGGCACAAAATAAAAAATAAAGGAGTTTGTGCATTTTTGTCAGTCACATTTTTGTATTCTCTGCGAAATAATACATTATAAATTATATGTGACTCATAATAACTAGTTTTAGATTTTCCCCTCTTGTTGTGCAACAGAACACAAACAAATAGAAGGAATTGGAGAGAGATAATATGGGTTAGAGTTATAAAATTAGGTTAATGCATATAGAAACAGAGGCAATATGACATCACTTATCCAACAGTTAGTGAGTATGCAAAGTTTGTTGCACAAAAAACTCCAAAAACTTACCTTTGGATTTGATGAAATGCAGCAGCATGACATGAAAAAGAGAAGAAAATGAATTTTTAGTCTGGGTGAAAGCAACTTGCATAAAAACAACTAAAAGGTTGGTGATCTAAAGTGCATGGCTGGTTTTCTACATCATTTCTTTAATTTTTGATCACAGAAAGCACACACTGAACTTTTTTCCACTGAGTATTCTGTGCTCACAGGAGGCTAGAGAAGGGTTAACCTGGAGGTACATGTTTGGGGGACAACCTCAGTTCAGATGAGCTGCGCGGCTGCTCTTGTGGCGGTAATGGGAAAATTGCACTGAGAGGAAGGACACACGCAATTAGAATCTGGCGAGTCGGTCGGTGGTGGGTGGCAGGAGATTGGGAGGGGGATGCAGGAGGAGTGAAGGAGAGGGAGACAGAGACAAGCAGGGAGGGCCCAACGGACAAGAAGTGATTTACTTGAAAACTGGCTTTTTGTGCGCTGAGTGAGCGCCGCGGCTGGGGTCGGTCCTCGCCCGTCCCTGCGACAGCAGCCCAGATGCCAATCAAATTAGCGTCCATTTGTAGCTGATTTGGTCGTGTCATTTGCAATATCCCCTCTCTGCCTCTGATGCGGTGGCACACACACACGGGTGGGTTGGGGGGAGTGATGGTGGAGAAGAAAAGGGGCAGAGGAAGGCAGAAGGAGAGTCACTTTATTGCAGTCTTTCTCCGTGAATGTCATCTGCCCACTTATTGTGCACTCCGGTGGGACGGCGAGAAGGAGGAGAGGAGGAAGAGAGGAGATCCTTCATTGCATGGAGTGGCTCACTAGCACATGCAAATAGGGCAGCAGCGTCAGGGGAGAGGCTGGCGCGGGTTTTAATGGAGTTGGGGCAAACTCATTTTACAGCACAGAGCCACAGAAGGGGAGGATAATAATATAGCTACGTGCGTGTGTGCGTGTGTGTGTGTGTGCGAGAGCAGGATGGAGTTTATAAGATACTGTGTCAACAGAATTTCTGGTAATGTGTAAAAAAAGGAGAGAAGAAAGAAAGTGTCCATTCTGATTTTGGATGAACACTAATTAAATGCATTAGGAGAACTGAAAACGTACTCTAATTTCACTTCCTTTCAAATTGTGCTTCCGACTGATGCTGTTTATAAAAAAATGTAAAATAAAATCTGGCAGGTTGCTTAGAGACACCAAACACAAGAAAAGGGGGGGGGGGGTTCAAAAGGAGTGAAGAAGAGGAGGGAGGAAAAAAAAGTGTCCTGATTGATGCTGTTTGATTCAATTTCCAGCTTGTGGAGACATTTCTGGGCCCCGGGGGGTTCTGCGTCTTCACAGGAGCACAGGAGGGAAATATGGTGAGTATAAGATGGAAGGAGGAGGTGGAGGAAGATGGGGGCTCCCTAATATGAGTCGGGACAATGAAAGGTGCTGATGTTCAACTTCCACCCTGAATCGGTTCTAAAGAACACGTCTAATTGGCTTGAAATGGAGACAAAGAGGAAAAGAGGGAAGCTTATTTTCAAAAAATTTGCACCAAACACACACTTACAGTCAAGAGGATGAAAGGTTGAGTTTTGAAAATCAAAAGCATTCATTGTCCGTTTTAAGTGATGTCAACTTTTAAGGGTGCTCACATCTGGATGGTGGGAAGCGTCGCCCGTCATATTTCTACGTGGGGGGGGGGGGAATTCTCAAAATGAAGTAATAACTGAGATGATCTCAGGTGTTGTAGCTTTGCATCCGCATGTTGCTCTTTGACACATAAGTACTATATATGGAAATGAAACTGAACTGAGTTTTATTGCGTGCATTCATTAACATAAGGCCGTCGCTTCTTGAACAGCAGGGGGAAAAGGCGCCATTCAAGTGCCATTCAGTTGTCAGGTTCCAGCGAGGACGTTAAAATGCTCGAAAAGTGTAGACACACACTCACACATTCACACAAACCCAGAGGGTGGGTGGAGTGTTGGGCTTGTCACTGCTCCATCAGTGACTCCTTCCATTTAATGCCTGGTCCTGTCACAACAAGACAGGAGCCGAATGAAGTGGATCACCTACAGGCACCACACCTCGCCTGGTCTCTCTTTCACTGCTCTGCTGATCTGACTGAACACACAAAATGACACCGAAAACTTGTGAAGTTCTTCTTGCGAAAAATAGGTCCTGATAAGGATTTTTTTCAGAGGTTTTGAGAGAGCAGAATGAGCAGGAGACTGTAGACGAAGACACGGGGAGGTGTGATCTCTGTGGTTATATTTCCTGAGTTGATTTCAATCCAATCTGTCTCTGAGGCTCCAGAGGGGAGGGGAAGAAGAGTAAGTGTGTGTGTGTGGGGGGGGGGGGGGGG